>JAOXNR010010373.1:0-31677 GCA_028571225.1 Parsonsia alboflavescens
TTCAATGCTATTTCTTTTTTATTTTTTATGAGTTTATTCAATTTATCGTGAAAGGTAAAAGGGAATAAAGGAACCGCTTGTTGATTGTTCTCTAAATGTGAGTTTTCTTCTTCCATATGTAAAAAAGGAATAAACAAATCAATCCAATTTTGGGATGCTTCATGAAGTGCATCTTTCAGGGTTAAACTTTTGTTTGTCCATATTTCGAGAAAAAGTATCTCTTGTTTTTCATTCCCATTCCCATAAGAATGAATACTATAATTTGCATTTCGAACAGGCATGAATACAGCATCGATAGGATAATTTTCATCTTGAACATTCTGTGGCGTTTGTATAAGATATCCACGATTTCTCTCAATTTCTAATCCAATACACAAATTGATCGGTTCTGTCAAGCTAGGTATATGTTGTGTATTATCAACTATTTCTACATAAGGTGGTAAGACGATATCTTGAGCAGTTACATAGCCAAGCCTGCTGACACAAATCAAAGCGGCACAAGTTCCATATAGATTACTTCTCAATACAATTTCTTTCAAGTTCATTAAGATTTCATGTACCGATTCTTGAATACCCTTTATGGTAGAATATTCATGCGGTACTTTATCCAATTTTACATGTGTGATACGTGTTCCTTCTATTTCTCCAAGCAAAGCTCTTCGCATCCCAATGCCTATTGTGTCGGCTTGACCTTTCAGAATTGGAGACAGAATAAAATGCCCATAATAAAGACATTTACTCTCTGTTCTTGATTCAACACATTTCCACTGTAGTGTATGAGTAGATACTGTTATTTTCCCTCGAATCATAGTAATATAATTTCATTAGATCATTGAATCATTTATTTCTCTTGTTTCTCTTGAAAGTTCTTCAATGTGCATTTCCACACACGTCTTTTTTTCGGAGGTCTACAGCCATTATGTGATATAGGGGTTACATCCCGTACAAAAGTTAATAATTTACCACTTCTACAAATAGCTCGGAGAGCTGCATATCTTCCGAGACCGGGGCCTTTTATCATGACCTCTGCTCGTTGCATACATTGATCCACTACTGTACGAATAGCATTGCTTGCTACGGTTTGAGCAGCAACTGGTGTCCCTCTTCTGGTACCCTTGAATCCACAAGTACCAGTGGAGGACCAAGAAACCACCCTACCCCATAGATTTGTAATGGTGACAATGGTATTATTGAAACTTGCTTGAACATGAATAACTCCCTTTGGTATTCTACGTGCACTCTTACGTGACCCAATACATCTATTCTTGCTCAAACCAATTCTCGATATAGCTTTTACCATATTTTATCGTCTTAGTAGATTAAGATGTCTAGATTCATTCCGCAGGACAAGATCTCTGCAAGAATCATAAAAAAGGTATCGTTCTTAACTTTTATGTGAATATTTTTTTTTAAATCCTGAGATTTCGGATCTTGTTTCCAAGTGGATTTGGATCCGGTTCCTTTCAACTAAATGAGTAAATTGATAATTTAAGTTAAGAATGATCTAATATTAAAGTATATTTAAATTTTTTTTTGTTGAAATTTGAACAAATTTGGATTTTTTGAAAAATTAACCGGTTCAGCATTAAACCATTCAGTTCACCGATTCACTGGTCCATCCAACCAATCCATTTCGATTTTTCATTTGGAAAACATCATTAATAAAAAAAGTTCAATGCCCTCTATTGAATCGATTTAAAGATCGGTTCATAGTCTAACTGGTCCAACCAATCAATCTAAAAAACCTTTGGTTTAACTATCAAAACTTCATTATCATGTCCTAAAAATATTAAAAAAAATTAGACCGTTCTAAACTTAATTTGACTCTCTCTTAGTTATTATCTTTTTCCCCCTTTTTTTTTTTTTGGCGTTTTTCTAGAGAGAGAAAGTAACAATACATCAATAATGAACTTTAATTGTAATTAAAAATCATTTTAATGGCTATAACAGTTGCCGGTAAATGTTTTTTCTGGCAATTGCACAATGACGTTGTACTAAAGGCCGATAAATCCATTTAAAGGCAATAAGTGAAAGGTCAGTAAAGCCCAATTTAATTGTCATTAAAAATCAAAACCTTTAATAGCAATTCCTATGGCTAGCCTATATTCTTTAATGGTTCCCTATGTTGTTTTCTAATGTCAATTTCTATTGCCATTAAAAGTAAATAAAATTTCAAAAAAAAAAAAAAGAAGTCACCATCAGTATTTGAAAAAAAGTCACACAAATAAATTTTTTTCTTTAACAAAAGACGAAATTATAAAACAATTTAAGGACAGAAGCCGTGTTCATATCTCCACCTGTATTACTAAAAACTGATTGCACCAGAACTTTAATTTAGAAGCCGGAAGCCTAGAGGACAATGCTGAAGCATCAACTGTCTTACTTTTCATCCTTGATATTCATGTCAATGCATGATTTCACTACAGTCATATGCTTGGTTGTTAGTGTCCCGGTTTCGTCACTACAAATTGTTGTAGCAGAACCCATAGTTTCACAAGCAGCCAAATGACGAATAAGTGCCTTATCATTCATCGTCCTTTTCATTGCAAATGCTAGACTCAAAGTCACAGCCAGAGCAAGGCCCGTAGGAACTGCAACAACAACAATGGTGATAGCAGCATCAAAGTATTCTAATAGCTCCATGGTATCATCTCTAGACCAACTCCATTGGGTTCCCTGACGCAACTTACGGCCAACCATTTTCTGCAGTAAAACAAATGAGCAAAACAACACCACAAATGAAAGATCAAGTTTGGTAAAACCCAAGGGAATCTGAGCCTTGGTCAAAACAAAGCAACACAAGAATCAAAAGAACAAGAATTAAAAGAACCCTGAAAAATGATATGATATT
This sequence comes from Parsonsia alboflavescens, assembly GCA_028571225.1. Taxonomy (NCBI): domain Eukaryota; kingdom Viridiplantae; phylum Streptophyta; class Magnoliopsida; order Gentianales; family Apocynaceae; genus Parsonsia; species Parsonsia alboflavescens. Next base: position 2,852 of record JAOXNR010010373.1, read on the forward strand.
CAATACAGTGGTTAAGACTTTGAAGGTTCAATTCGATATCATACAATAAGAGTTCCCTTTTTTTTTTTTTCATCTTTTTTCAGAAACATAGCTTGCATGGAGTTCCAGAGTTTATTTTCTGAAATTTAGACAAAAAACAATTAACAAAAGATACTTAGACTAAACTAAGCTAATTAAAGTAACAAAAAGTAAAATCATTTTTTCTCACCCATAAAAAGATTTAAGGAAAGAGGCTAAGTGCTAGTTGCATTACTACTGATTAGATAACAATCAAGTTAAAAAAGCAGATGCATTTTATTTTGTTCTGTGATGCACTGGAATGCCAAACTTTTCCTACAAGGAATAATACATTTGTGTTTTCACATTTCGAAAGGACAAATTCAGTGCCCCAGACATAATCCAGTAAATGTGGAACTTAAAACGGCAATCAAATGCCATTAATCATCCAATCAATCATAAGTAAAACACCTACCTCACCCATTCCATTGAAGTAAACAAATACTATTTTCCAATGAAGATCCTCTGCATTTAGATAGGAAATAAAGTATCAAGATGAAAATACAAATATAAGTTGATTGTCTAAACAGACATCCTTCAGCACCTTGGTTTTCAACGTGGCTGCACTGTGCAACGCCACAAAGATACCAATTCATGAACCAAGATCAATATTCAAGTTTTCACATGATAGAACAAATATGTTTAGAAACATCAACAGAGATTAGCACCCCTACATATTTCTATGATCTTCTTTTTCAGTTTCCATTAGAAAGAGACATTATATATAGAAACTTTAGCATCTAAGCTTACAAAAATGTCAACCAACGGCAAAACCAAAAGAATTTCCAAACGGACTCATCTAAATAAGAACAAGATTCCCCTAAATTGAAGAAACACTTCTACAAATCTTAAAATAGTCTAAAATATCAGAAGATGCAACAGTATATCAAAATTGAAATTTAAAGCTCCATGATTTAGCATGTATTAAAATATCAATCAAAGTGGGAAATTAACTCATTCAAATGCTTAAGATTAGACCAATGAATCTCACTTTGTCTATGAGAAGGACCCCATGACATAGACTACGTAATTTAAAACCAATACAAGATAAAATTTCTCTAAATTGTTCAAGGAAAAAGAGGCAAAACTGAAGGTCTATTTACTTCATGAACAAGCATAGGACTCCATCAGAGGTCTCCTTGTCGTTTATTCAGCATTTCAAGTACAATCCCAACCGAATTGTACCGAGGAATGCTTCGATGCCAATAGGTAGCTGATTAAGCACGCACAAAACAGTATAAGGGAAAACTAGAAAACTAGAAAAGGAAGCCAGATAAATGAAGCGCAGAGAAGCTTATTTTGCTTACGACAGTGAAATTTATTTTACTGAAGCTATGTAATTGAAACACTTCATGATGGATAATGAGGATAAAAGAGTAATAACCTCGACAAATTTTCATTATGGAGAAGACAGACAGAAGTTCTAGCTGGTGGTGTCAAGGTAGCCAGAAATCCGTTTCTTCGTCAGACCAGAAGCACTTCAGAAGTCAATTATTCTATAGTTCTTTCAACAAGAGTTACAATTACAATACAAAGAAAGACAAAGACTGATGCAATACCTGTGCGAAAGTAGGAAAACTATGAATAAATATGAGATTCCAAATTGTAGTAGGCTAAGATCATCTTTGCCGAAGTTAAAACCTCGAAAATTACTGCTCAAACCCAGGGAATTCATACCTTCTCGTGGCGGGGGGAAACTTTTGATCGATGGAATTCTATAAATTCAAATTGCTGCGGGAGATGCAATTGCTTGTTGATGATTTGAGGAGGGAGAAGCTTTTAAATTGAACCGAATCGAATGTATCTAAAAGAGGAGTTTTCTCTTTCCGAAATTGATATCGTCTGTTCTCCTTTACTCTAATGGCAACTTATGTTTTAATTGAAATATGAAATATCTTTCATGGCAATTTCTCACAATTGCCATTAATTTAATGCTTATAAGGATCCATGATTTCAAAACCGATCCATCATAAAATCAAAAAAGTTACTAGTTCAATAATTCAACCGTAATTAAATCGATAATTAAATCAATTAATTTAATAATTATAAAATATTTATTTTATAGATTGAATATATCAAAATAATATAATTGTTGTTGCAGTAGTACAATGAATGAAACAAAAATTTTCCATGTATCTTATTCATATATAGATTCTTTCTTTAACTAATATGGCATTATATTAATGTAATTGAGTGAGCAAGAATTCGATCCAAGATTTACTCAAGAATTGATCTATTTGTAATTCAAGTGTTCTTTATTTTTATTATTATTAATTTTAGATCTTTTGAAATTCTTTGTTGTTACATTGGTAAGTTATTTTTATTTTTGTAAGGTTATCTCTAAGGTTGGATGTTAACTTTCCCACCTCCTTGGAAATCTGCAAAATCGATTAAAGATCAAAACTTCTGATATTCCAATATTAATTGGGTGGAAAAGAAAGTTACAAGAACAATTGGTTCTTAGGTGAATCCTTAATCTAATGAGTTATGAGGTCCCTGAAGTTGACCAAGCTAAAAATATTCAATTTCGAACAACCAAAAATGAAAACATTATATTACAAATGAGGGAGTATATTTCCTTATTTTTTATATTGTTCAATGAGGTTTCATTGGGATGGAACTGATCAAAGAATCTTAATTAGGTGAGAAAAAAGTGAAATATTGGAAAGAAATTAAAATGTAGTTTCTTTTCCCTTTTTTTTTTGGGCAGAAGTAAAGGAGATCAGTATTTTTCTTTGGATTAATTAAGATTTAAACTTTATTAGCTGATGGTGATCAGCGGAGTTAAATTAGCTAGATACGGGAAGACGAGAAAGAAAGAAAAAAAAAAAAAGGAGATGTATTCAATGGTGATGAGAAAAATGTGGGGAATGAATGAGCAATCCAATCCCACATGGGAGGATGAGAAAACAGTCGGGAATGAAAAGGAGTTATAAATGGTAAAAACTAAGACAAAAGATCATGTTACCGCTACCATTACCGGTAGGTTTTCTTTAAATTTAAACCTTGATTTTGTATCGAATATGTTAAATGTTGTTTACTTTGATTTTGTATTTTGTTGAAACTGTCTTGGAAGATCATGCATGAATTTGAATTTGTATCTCGAAATTGTTTGGTTGTGTCTCGAAATTGTTTGAAACTGCCTCGAAATTATTTGTTATGTCTCGAAATTGTTTGGTTGTGTCTTGAAATCGTTTGAGTCTGTCTCAAAATTGTTTGAAACTGTCTCGAAATTGTTTGTTGTGTCTCAAAATTATTTGGTTGTGTCTCGAAATGGTTTGATTCTATATCGAATTGTTTGTTGTTTCTGGAAATTGTTTGATTTTGTCTCTAAAGGGTTTGATTTGTCTCGAAATGTTTCTTTGTGTCTTGCGAGGGTTTGTTGTGTCTCGAAAGGTTTAGTTTGTGTCTTGAAATGCATAAATTATGTCTCGAAATGATTTGGTGTCTAGAAATGACTACTGTGTGTCTTGAATTGTTTACTTTGTATCTCGAAATATTTGCTTTGTATCTTGAATGAAATGTAATTGAAAGTTTAGGATAATTTAGAAACCCTATCTTGAAATTTGTTGAGTGTGTCTCGAAATTCTTTATTAACTAATTTAGAAACTAAACTGCAGAGATATGGATCCTACTCATCACACCTTTCAGTTCTAACACAATCCTGTTGTGCCTACTGGGAACACGCTTTGCGCACACGCTAAGTTTTCGATCATTACACAGATCGTGGACCTGCAATGGCAACATAGGGCTCTGAAGCGTTTTGATAGGGGACCTTTTGAATACATGGTGGATCTTCCCATTTATAGTGGAGGGTACCATTCGAAGGCTGCCCTTCATCTTGAGACAGGAGGTCATTATGGGGGGTGCCCGGCCCGATGAGATGTGGTTCCTCATTGGAGGCCGGTTACACTGACTGTGCCTTCAGGAGTACGCTCTCCTCACCGGTCTACGTTATGGAATAGTAGGCCAGAATATTATTGAGAGGGAACCGAGTCAGGATGGAGCCATGGCTCATTTGATTGGGGTGAATCCAGTTCCTCCATGGATAGTCTTGCAAAGGTGGCAGACCATGGCTGTGGGATAGCTGTTGGTTGATGATGCCTTCAGATTGGCATATAACATCATCATAGGTCATTGGATCCTGACCCTAGAGCAGAGAGTAGACAAACCTTTTTACTTATGGAGTCTGTTGGACGAGTTGGAGGATATGGAGTCATTCCCATGGGGAACGATCTGGTGGAGCCACACCATGCATTCCTATCGACAGGTCATCCAGGAGGACTTCCCGAAGAGACACTTGTACGCCAACTGTTGGGTGTTGTTGGTGAGTTTTCATATTATTAATTACATTCGTTTATCAATAGTGGTTTTTAGACTCTCTAAATAATGATTTGAAAATTTTTTATTCTTATCTTTAATTAGTGGTGTGCAGACGATCATTTCCCATCCCTGCATCTTGAGCTATGTAAGGATGCTCGAGCTTCGACTAGACATGATTCCTCCCATGAAGGGCCACGATGCACGAGGTGCCTCGCCCTTTGAGGTGCCCGACTTGGGAGACTGGAGTGGCCCCAACTACTTGATCAGGTAAGTGAATACCTTATCAATTTCAATTTCATTTATAAATTAGTTATTATCACTAAGTCAAACTACCAATTATAGGCCCGTGCTAGCTCCCCGTATATCGAGGCTGATCAGGTGGAGTGGCAGCAGCCGTATTGGGCCGATTTCGACCGCACCCCATATATTGCAGTGACATGCTAGGGTAATTATCTACCCAACTCATTATGGGGGGCGAGCAGACAACGATTGCCAGTTCTGCCATTCGATCAGGTATGACTAACCTCAATTTACAAAATTTAAGTTCATTTTGTATAAAGATAAATACGAAGATTGTTAATACTTTACTTTTATTTTATTTTAGATCTCATGTCCTGATCGGGATTAGGCTGAGTAGAGGATTGATCGAGATCGGTCGATCAGTCTAACGAGATCCGGGACCAGGAGAGCACACATCCCTCTCCCATCCCCTCTCCACATGAGAGGAGTCGACGTTAGGTATGTACCTCTTCCTACTTAAATAAACCCCCACCCCTCTTCAGAAACTAATATGGATGGATTCTAACTCAATTTTATAATTACAGTCGCCTTTGATGGCCGAGCTACCCATGGCCAGGGGGATTAGTTACTCCAGGGGTTCGCACAGATCTGGACGACGCAGGCTAGTATCCTGGAGCGACTCACCCATATCGAGCGCAGGCTCGATGTACTGGAGAGGCATGATCCCCCTTCGTGGGCCACCCCCCACTCAACATCTCCCATAGTCCCCGACGAAAAAACTCAGGTAAATGTCGTATCGAAAACCTGTATTAATTTCAGTTACTGTTTTTTATCTAAATTTTAATTTGAAAATGGTTCTTCTATTTTTCACATAATAGGTCGATGCACCTGTCAGTCAGGTAGAGGATCCAGGTGTTCCTCTTGAGCTCCGACCCAGGCTCCAGCTCTGGCCCTGACCCTGACCCCGGATCCTCTAGTTGCAACTCCAGCTTTGACCCCAAACCCGACCCCTCCGGCTCTTGCTTTGGCTCTAGCTCAGGCCCCGACCCTCCACCTGTAGCTCCAGCTCCGGCTGCAACCCCGGCCCCTCCGTCGGCTCTGGCTCCGGCTCCAGTCCCAGCCCCTCCGGCTCCAATTGCCACTATCCAGGTAAAATTTGGATTGTTGGATCGTAAATTTTAGTCTCTATTACTCGTTCATTTTATCATTAAGTAATTCTATATGAATTCTCATATTGAGTAATTGATTTTATTAGGAGCTTGGTCGTACATTATGGGACAAGGTCCCGTCCGTAGGTGTAGGGTCACCTTATACTAACCGGGCCCATCACATCGAGTCATTGAGGCCAAGGAAGAAGCCGAGGATGAAAGTGGCGAGGACGACTCGAGTGGAAGAGGTGTAGAGGGAGATTCTGAATACCGTGGTGGACCAGTCCACTCTAGACTAGGCACGGTTGGATGACTTTTGCAGGTCGGAAAGTTTAGATAGGTAATTCACTTTCTTTTGATGATTAATTTGCATTTCATAACTTTTCCGGTTTATTGTTCTGCTCCAAATGTTTATGATAGGCGCACGATCCGGGGGAACTTGTCATTTGTTGGGGCTGACCTCGCAAGGGTTAGGAATATGACAGAGTACATTGAGGACGACCAGGTGGACAGGTTCTTGGCTTCACTACGGAGAGGGACAGCGGAGGCCCCATCTATTTACCAGACCCGGTTCCGCTTCGCACTCACCAGGATATACTTATACGTACATAGTTAAAAAATTATATTAATCTATATTTCATTTACTGTACTTACAACATCGATTTTTAATTAACTCCAATGACAGAGTGTTCTTCGAGGTGCATGGGAGGAGACAAAAGCATCTGGAGTGGAACCGAGGTCCTATGTCTTCGAGGACGATGTCATTGCCTAGGTTGGGGGAGATGTTAACACAGGAGAGGTAGCATGGTGGGACGCAGTAGAGGTATTTAACTTTATTTTGTACATAACTGTATGTTTAAATTATGATTTATTCTATACTAATTGATTTAATATTTGTACTGTGTTGTATATAGACATTGATGCCCTGTTGCCACCATGAGCATTGGGTATTACTCTGGGTCGATCTTCACGAGTCTCAGATCACATTGTATGATCCGAAACCACCGATTGAGGCGAAGGAGTCTCTGTTTGACTTGATGGAGCCGGTCCGCTTGATGTTTCCACGATTACTTCAGCAGGCCGGATTTTATGACAAGATAGGTAGCTCCCTGGTTGAGACGTTCACTACAGTTTTGCTTGACCAGCTCGGTGCACTCCATTCCTTTTCAGCCTGACACGACTAGCTGCAGTGCCTATGTGTGTTATTGCACGTCACAGCTGATTAGAAGGCATATTAAAGAGATGTCCCAAATGGCTTCTACGGACTGTATGGCGTAGTACATTGGGGATGAGATGGCCTGGCTCATGCTACGATTTAGAGGATAAGAGATGGCTTTGTAAATTTTTTTTTATACTGTAAATAATATACTAATGCAATGTAATTTTTTTTTTTGGCTTTTATATTATATCAATGAAAAAATATATTTTTTCTTCTTCATTTCTTCAATCTCTACCCAAAAGTCAATTTTAACATTTTGGGGTAATAAAAATTAGGACTCAAATTAAGAGTCAAACTATACCCTTTTTGCATTTAGGTCCCTAAAGTTTTTTTTACCAAATTAGGACTCAAACTATATCCTTTTGCATTTAAGCCCCTAAAGTTTTTTTTTTGACCAAATTAGGACTGAAACTATACCCTTTTTGCATTCAGGTCCCTAAAGTTTTTTTACCAAATTAGGACTCAAACTATACCCTTTTTACATTTAAGTCCCTAAAGTATTTTTTTTGCCAAATTACGACTCAAACTATACCCTTTTGCATTTGGGTCCCTAAAGTTTTTTTTTTGTCAAATTAATTCTCAAACTATATCCTTTTTGCATTTAGGTCCCCAAAGGTTTTTTTTAAACAAATTAGGAGTCAAACTATACCCTTTTTGCATTTAAGTCCCTAAAGTCTTTTTTTTACCATATTAGGAGTCAAACTATACCCTTTTGCATTTAGATCCCTAAAGTTTTTTTTATCAAATTAGAACTTAAACTATACCCTTTTTGCATTTACGTCCCTAAAGTATTTTTTTTGGCCAAATTAGGACTCAAACTATACCCTTTTGCATTTAGGTCCCTAAAATTTTTTTTTTGCCAAATTAGGACTCAAACTATACCTTTTTTCATTTAGGTCCCTAAAGGTTTTTTTTTTTTTTTGGGCCAAAAGGGTATAGTTGAGTCATAATTTGGCAAAAAGAAAAAACCTTTAGGGACCTAAATTCAAAAGGGTATTGTCTGAGTAATAATTTGGCCAAAAAAAATGCTTTAGAGATCAAAATGGCAAAAAGGGTATAGTTTGAGTCCTAATTTTGCAAAATAATAATAATAATAATAATAATACTTTTGGGACCTAAGTGCAAAATTTATAGTTTGAGTCCTAATTTGGCCAAGAAAAATACTTTAGTGACCTAAATGCAAAAAATGTATAGTTTGAGTCTTGATTTAGGGACCTAAATATAAGTTAGAGATGATCGTGGCCTTGATTCAATGACAAAAATGCAATTTAAATTAAACAACAAATTCACTGTTTCTTAAAATAATATCATTTACATGTCATTAACCATGTCAACGTTGATATTGCTGAGATAAAAATCCATACCCTCCACAGACATATTGACATGAATGTTAACAAAATTTGTCTTGAAAGATTGTTATGTGGAATTCAGATCATATATGGGCACTTCATGATTTAAGTCAATCGTTGTTGGATTATTTTCTTTATTATGTCAATCATTTTCTTCTGTGTTGTGATCAATTGGACAGGTGGCACGATTATGTCCTTTTCTTTAGCATAGGGAGCACATTTTCCTTCGTCGGTATTATTCGTTCCGAGACAGAAAGTGGACCTCTTGTGGTCTTCCAACAGACCTGCATCTAGTAGGAGGATTGACGACCACCTCATCCATACCTGCAATTGAATTCAAAGACGAACATAAGGGCACAGGCTATATTGAAGGTGCATATGACACACGGTTTTTGGAGATTTATTGGGATACTGATGTATTGGTTATGAGCGTTACAGATTGTTCAAATCAATGGTTATGTTGAATTAGGAGATTATTAAGATCTTTAAGATTCTCTAAGTTATCCTTTAGATTGAGAGCTGATTTGTTTGATATGGTATCTCTTAAGATTTCTGAAGTTTGATATTCCTTGATTGCCTATTTTGAATTGGTATCTTCATAATTATCCTAAATTGATATTTCCATATTTATCTAAATTAGATACTTATTCATATATTGTAATTATCTTTTGCTAATATCTCTTGTATCTTTTTTCACTGCTATCGTTTCCTAACGAGATAAAACTTTGAGTGATCAAGATTTATGATGATGTATCTGTTATGAGTGGTTAAGTTGGATTAAACTTCTTAAAGATAAATATTCCTTTGTAGATAATACTGAAGTTATATTTATCTAATTTGGATATTCCCATATTTAATGATATATTGAGATTATCTTTCAGAGAGGAATATCTCTTATCCTTTTATATTGCTATCAAGATAATCTTTGAGTAAGAAAGATTGATGATGATGATTGAGCAACCTGTTGAGAAGTCCTTGCTGAAAATCCTTATAAATATTCTTGAGAATATTTATGGTCGCAGAACTCGGGAGGAGTTTCTCCACCTCACTATCCCAAACTGTCACAGGCGTGTCACGGGAGTGTTACAACGGTTCTTGTGGAACAGTTCCAGAACTCAAGGGGAGTTCAGCTTCGGGAGAAGCTTTGTCATCTTCAAAGGGATTCTGGAGGATGTTGCGATATATGCAAGAGGGATTCTTGAGGTGAGTTTGTAAGGTAAAACTTTGTATAGGGTAGTAATAGACTAGAGGGATTCTATTGTTCTATACTATACCTATTGTAATGTTTTTATCTTAGTGGATTTTTCAGGTGGACTTAGCCTTGAAGACGTAGCCTAATATTGGATTTATTCCAATGGCGTGAACCTCGTTAAATCTTAGTGTTCATTTACTTTCTACAAATATTTACATATTCAGTATATTACGTATACTATTAATAGAATAACTAGTAAAAGATTCTATCAATTGGTATCAGAGACATACACTAACGAACTAGTGTAAGATCTTGGATTTAGAATCTTTTTGTGTAGCAATGAGTGGACTACTAGAAGGAGGATCGGTGAGTAGACCACCTCTATTCAACGGATCAAATTATTCATATTGGAAGGCTCGGATGACTGCGTTCATCAAAGTGCTTGATGAAAAGGCTTGGAGATCAGTCAGAAAAGGATGGACTCCTCCAAAAGATGAGAAAGACCTTTGAAGGATGAAAATACCTGGACAGAGGAAGAGGAAAAGGAAGCTAATTTTAATTCTAAAGCTTTTAATGCTGTCGATGTTAATCAGTTTCGTTTGATTGCTCAATGTATTTCAGCAAATTAGGCGTGGACAACTTTACAAACAGCATATGAAGGCACATCAATTGTGCAACGCTCCAAATTGCAAATGATCAGTTCTCACTTTGAAAAATTACAGATGGACGAAACTGAAACTATTGCTGATTTCCATGCAAAATTGAGTGACCTAGCTAATGAGTCATTCACTCTTGGAAAGCAAATGACTGAAGAACCATTGGTATGTAAAACCCTAAGATCCCTTTCAGAACGGTTCTCTCACAAAGTAACTGCAATTGAAGAAGCAAAGGATATTGATACAATCAGGTAAGACGAGTTAATCGACTCATTGCAACCTTTCGAGATGAACTTAAAGCCAAATCGGAAGGACAAAAGCATTTCTTTTCAAGTTGCTGATCCCAGTGATTTAGAAATTGACTGTTCTGAATATGTTCAGCAAGCAACGTCGTTGATCTGGTGAAATTTCATCAAAATGTACAAACGAGTCAAAGGCAAGCCAAACCTCAGTCAAATCATTAACAATATTGGAAACAAGATATCTTTTGGTAAGCCTCACTCTGATTTAACTGATTTTAATATGAAGACTAACAAAGGAATACAGTGTAGGGAATGTGCAGGTTACGGTCATATTCAAGCTGAATGTGCAACTTATCTCAAAAAACATAAGAAGTCTTTTATTACTACATGGAGTGATGGTGAACAAACTGAAAAGGATGAGGAAAAAGGTGAACAAACCAATAATTTCGTTTCCCTATAGGGGAAAGTTGATTCATCTAAAGATGACAATCCAGGTATGACAAATGTTGAACTAGATGAAGAGATAGAGGTAAAACATTGCTTTCCAGAATTAACTGGCATAGACAATGACAGTGAATTCACTCCTGATGAAATGCTTGAAGCCTATGAGGAATTGTTCAAACAATGTATCAATGAACTTGCAACTTTCACACAACTACCACTATCCACTATGACACTACAACAATGTCCATGTATCAAGCATCTTGAATCGAATTTACCAAGAACTTGGTTCAATTTTTTAGGACCAAATTCATTTCCTTGCCCTTCAACTTGAGCCACGGTTTCTTTCTCATGAAATGCTTCATCAAATTATTGTTGGAGAACTCTTCCTCTTGGCTGTAACCTTTGCACAATACCTCCCTTGCCCCTGCCAATTTAAACAAAGAACTAGAGCTTAAGGTAAAAACACATATGTCTGAGAAAGAACAATTTGAAACTAAAATCAACATTAATATTGCAGAATGTGAAGCAAAGGAGCAGAAATTTCAGAAACTGTCAAAGGAACATGACAATGTAGTAAAAACTATGAGGATGAGGAATGGTGGCACAGATAAACTGAATTAAATATTGGCAGATCAAAGACAATCATATGATTGTCGAGGTTTAGACTATGATGAGAGTCATAACAATTTTCCACGACAAAATCTCAAAACAAAGAAATCTAAGGTGATAAATTCACAATCACAAGGTATAGATATACAAAAGTTTATCACCAAAGGTATTTGTACCTACTTGTCACTACTATTTTCGAAGAGGACATATTAGACCGAATTGTTTAAAGATGTTATATAGTTCTATTTATCACATGTCACCAACACGACATCAACAGGCTAGGAATCACAAGATTAAACAAATTTGGGTTAAGAAAAATAGGCATCACTGTTTAACAGGATTTATGTCTTTAAAAGTAGCTGATTTTGATATATGGTTTTTTGATAGTGGCTATTCTCGTCACATGACTGGTAGAAAGGAATATTTGAAAGATTATCATGAATGTAATCTTGGCCATGTCACTTTGGGTGGTGGTAAACAGGAACAAATCTTGGGAAAAGGAACTCTTGTGGTAAAAGGAATGCCTCATCTTCATAATGTGTTTTTATTAGATGGTCTTCAGGCTAACTTGATTAGTATTAGTCAGTTGTGTGATGATGAGTTGTTTGGTAAGTTCACCAAAGATGCATGTCATGTGTATGATGAAAATAAGAACTATATACTGTCTGGTACTAGATCTTCAAGCAATTGCTATACCATTGATACAACTTTACCTTGCAATAGTGCAAGTGATAATAATATTGAATTGTGGCATGAGAGATTGGGATATATAAACTTCAAACAACTAATTGAAATTTCTGTTACAGGTGCTGTCAAAGGAATTCCTGATTTTGGAGCAAATAAAGGTGCAATGTGTGACGCTTGTCAACTTGGAAAACAGAAACATTAAACACACAAAGCTATCAATTTTATTACCACTTCTCATCCACTAGAACTATCACATATGGATCTCATGGGTCCTATGCAGGTTGAAAGTGTGGGAGGTAATAAATATGTGTATGTATGTGTAGATGATTTTTCAAGGTTTACCTGGGTAGACTTTCTTAGGGAAAAATCAAATTCATTTGAATCATTCAAAAGATTATCCATGAGATTAATCACCGAAAAAGCTAATGTTTTTGGAAAAATTATGCTCATTAAAAGTGATCATTGAAAAGAATTTGAAAATACCATTTAAATGAATTTTTATGATGATCATGGCATTTTGCATGAATTCTCTGCACCAAAAACACCACAACAGAATGGTGTTGTAGAAAGGAAAAACAGGACTCTACGAGAAATGGCTAGGATAATGTAATGTGCTAAAGGAATACCATCAAAATTTTGGGCTGAAGCTATAAATACTGCCTGTTATATCATTAATCATGTCTATTTTAGAGCAGGAACAAAGTTAACTTCCTTTGAACTATGGAAAGGAAGGAGACCAAACGTTCGTTATTTTCATGTCTTTGGAAGTAAGTGTTTTATTTTAAATGATAGAGACAGGGTTGGTAAGTTTGATCAAAAGAGTGTTGTTAGTATTTTTGTTGGATATGCAACAAATAGTCAGGCTGATAAAGTACTTAATCAACGTACTGGAAAAATCATAGAATCTGCTAATGTTGTGTTTGATGAACTTATAGGGACTTTACCAAAGCCAAAATACGAAGAAACAGAAATGGTGTACCTAACTGACTGGATAGCAACAACAATCAACAGATGAAAAACAAGGTACAGTATCCCACTTGGGGTAGTCCAATCTACAAGTACAACAGATGATGAAACATAGGTAACAATAGAGACACAAGTAGAAACAGGTAAGATGGTTGAGAGACAAAGCTCCTCCATAATACAAAAGGCACATAAATTGGAAAAGGAAATTGGAGATTGGAGATTTGGAGGAAGGAACACCCATTAAAGGTAAGATAAAAGTTAACTATAGAGAAATGATTAGCTCTGTTTGCTACTTGTCTACTATAGAACCTAAAAATGTAAATGAAGCTTTAAAAGATGACTGTTGGATTAATGACATGCATGAAGAACTAGAATAATTCAACAGATTGGATGTTTGGTCCCTAATTCCTAGATCCAAAAATGTGAATATCATTGGTACAAAATGGATCTTTAAGAATAAAACAAATAAGTTTGGAAATGTTATTAGAAACAAAGCCAGGTTAGTAGCTCAAGGATATTCACAAGTAGAAGGTGTAGATTTTGATGAAACATTTGCACCCGTGGCTGGATTGGAATGTATTAGGCTATTATTGTGTATTGCTTGTCTACGTCAGTTTAAGTTGTATCAATTGGATGTCAAAAGTGCATTCCTAAATGGTATTCTGAGTGAAGAAGTCTATGTTGAACAACCTAAGGGCTTTATTGATCCTAAATTTCCAGATCATGTGTTTCAATTGAAAAATTCTTTATATGGTTTAAAACAAGCCCCTCGAGTATGGTATGAAAGATTAGCAAAATACTTGGAACAGGGCTACGAACGAGGGGGAGCTGATAAAACCTTGTTCATAAGATGGTTTTCTAAGGATATTTTAATTCCTCAAATCTATGTTGATGATATTGTTTTTAGTTCTACCTCTGTTCAACATACATATGCTTTTGTGAAACAAATGACATAATAATTTGAAATGAGTATGGTATATGAATTGACATATTTTCTGGGATTGCAAGTTAAACAATTTGCAGATGGATATACATCTCACAAAGCAAATATGCTAAAACATTGGTGAAAAAGTTTGGTCTCGAAAATGACAGAACTATCAAAACATTGATTTGTACTTATTTGAAGTTGTCTAAAGACGATACAGGAACAATTGTGGATTCAGGTTTGTATTGAAGTATGATTGGTAGCTTGTTGTATCTTACAGCAAGTAGACCAGACTTATGTCTTAGTGTTGACATCTGTGCCAAATATCAAGCAAATCCCAAAGAATCTCACCTGATGGTTGCTAAAAGAATCATTCGCTATGTCAATACTACATCACATTATGGCATTTGGTATACAACTGACACCACAACGTTTTTGGCAGGTTTCAGCAATGCAGACTGGGTAGGAAACTTGGATGATCATAAGAGTACTTCTGGAGGATGTTTCTATCTTGGAAACAATTTGGTTTCATGGTACAGCAGGAAATAGAACTCAATTTTGTTATCAACTCCAGAAGCTGAATACATTGCTGCTGGAAGTTGTTGTACAGAACTATTGTGGATGTAACAAATTCTAAAAGATTACGGTATTGTACAAGATATGTTTACTGTGTTTTGTGACAATAGAAGTACCATTGATATATCTAAGAATCCTGTTCAGCATACTCGCACTAAACACATTGACATAAGACATTATTTCATTAGAGAATTGATAGAAACTAAGACTGTCGTCATTGAGCATGTGTTAACGAAAAAACAACTAGCTGACATTTTTACAAAACCTTTAGATGCTAAAACATTTGAATCGTTGAGGAAAGCTCTAGGAGTCTGTTTCCTTGATATTTAAATAATGATAGTATGACAGTTAATTTAGCAGTATTATCTTGTTTTGATTTCTTTCCTTTATTATTGTTGAAGATTTATCATTCTTAAATTTCGCATATAGGCAATTTATAAAAATATCTTTCATGAAAATAGAGTTTTACCTCTTTTACAAAGATATGATGGATTTCTTCAATTTTCCTTTAAAAAAAAAAGGCGAAGAGAAACAAGGGAATGCCATTTAATTTCGGCTAAAATTGCTTATTTTCTGAGAAAAGAGTTACTTCCATTAGTGGTAGTATGAAAATTATCTCAGATATGCCGAGGAAGAACAAGGGAATGTCATTCATTTCGACAAAATTTGATTACTTTCTTAGAAAAGAGTTACCTTCACTCCGGGTTCAGCTAGCTATACATAATCAAAATCATCATTGAAAAAAGCTACCCTAGTGGTTGTGTGAAAACTATCTCAGATTGAGGCAAATGAGTTTTCATCATGTACACACACCTTCACTAAAATTCTAGTTGATTGATAATTTATTTTTTTCTCTCTATATATTCTTAATTTAAGTTTAGTAACTTTCGTGATGACACAGGAAATTGATCTTAGCAGGATAATCAAGTTGATCCTACCATACTTAGGTGATTGCCATACTCGTTTCTTTTTTTTAAAACAAAAAAAACATTATAACATATATATGATTTGCTTCAAAAGTCTTTCCCTGGCGATCTTTTGTTTAAACTCTTTTGGTTAGTTTAATGTTCTTGACAGTTAAAATATCTTGATTCATGCTCATGTCTTCAGTAGTCTTGTCTATCACTTTGAAACTTGGAAATTTTCTCTTTTAATTTCAATAAACCCTTTTATCCAATATTTATGCATTAATCCCAGAGCATATTTCCTACATTACCATACTCATAATTGTCAAAGAAGGGTTTTTTTCATTTCTTCTCTTCCGGTTTCTCTTCACCATTTGGTTGTATTTCTTTGTCAATCTTCACAAGCTTTTGCAGAAACTGTTTGTGGGTACCTTCGATTCCACTATGATGCATGTAAAACAGGTTGCTAGGAAGAAGAAAGATAGTGTCACTATTACTTAATCAACATCTAGTTTCACACCTCCACCTGCAGAGACTCCACCTCATACTGACATGAATTCAACCAGTGTTCCTGGTGACATCTCCAGTCTCCCTCAAGATCCGCGACTTCAGAAGCTCCAATTAGTCCTTCTATATTGATGGTCTGGTGCGTGATTTTTATGACAATCTGTATGAAATTCAAAATGTTGAAAGTCCTCTATTTGTGAGGGTTTATGTCAATGGTCATGTGTTTGATTTTCTCCAAGCTTGATTCGGGAATATTTGGGTTTTCCAAGTGTTGATACTATTTTTAGGTCTAGAGAATCTTCTTCTTTGAATTTGATGACATTGCTTCTGAGTTGACTGGAGGCCACATTCATAAATGGACCTATGATAATGCCATTAGAGCCTCTGCCTTGGCCATAAAATACTCTGTCCCTCACAAAATTTCAAAGTCAAATTGGTTTCCTTTCCCTCATTATTCTATTGTTTTTGCTGAACATGAACGACTATTATATTCTCTTGTTACTAGTACTTCTTTTGATCTAGGACAACTCATATTTGATTTTATCTATGGCTATCAACAATGGGACAAGACCTATGGGAGTCTGCCCCAAGGAGTTACCACCTTGGAACATGCTGTTGCTTGGGCTCTTACTACTTTATCTGATGATTCCACCTCTGCTTCTTCGTTACTTGACTGATACTTTGCCATTTTTTGTTGGCAACAAGAGGGAGAAAATTTTTGTGGTTTTTTATGTTACTGATACTCTGGTTATGCTTCTTGGTTTTCTTTATTGTTATTGATTTGATTTTGAAGTCTTCTTATTACTGCTAGTGGTATTTCTATTAGTATTGCATTGACTTTGGTTTTTCAGTTTACAATTTTTATGCTTATGATTCAAAAACCTTAGTATCTGTGTGTTTGCCAAACTAATCCCAAAGGAGGAGTTTGTTAGATATTTGTGTTGGATATTATTTATGAAACTTAGAGTCACACGGTCTTTGA
Organism: Parsonsia alboflavescens; assembly: GCA_028571225.1. Taxonomy (NCBI): domain Eukaryota; kingdom Viridiplantae; phylum Streptophyta; class Magnoliopsida; order Gentianales; family Apocynaceae; genus Parsonsia; species Parsonsia alboflavescens. The sequence continues at coordinate 19,879 of JAOXNR010010373.1, forward strand.
AGATTTATTGGGATACTGATGTATTGGTTATGAGCTTTACAGATTGTTCAAATCAGTGGTTGAGTTGAATTAGGAGATTATTAAGATCTTTAAGATTCTATAAGTTATCCTTAAGGTTGAGAGCTGATTTGTTTGATATGGTATCTCTTAAGATTTCTGAAGTTTGATATTCCTTGATTGCCTATTCTAAATTGGTATCTTCATAATTATCCTAAATTGATATTTCCATATTTATCTAAATTAGATACTTTTTCATATATTGTAATTATTTTTCAGGAATATCTCTTGTATCTTTTTTCACTACTATCATTTCAAAACGAGATAAAACTTTGAGTGATCAAGATTGATGATGATGTATCTGTTATGAGTGGTTAAGTTGGATTAAACTTCTTGAAGATAAATATTCCTTGGTTGACAATACTAAAGTTATATTTATCTAATTTGGATATTCCCATATTTAATGATATATTGAGATTATCTTTCCCATATTTTTTAGGTGGATGTAGCCTTGAGGACGTAGCCTAATATTAGATTTATTCTAATGGGGTGAACCTCGTTAAATCTTCGTGTTCATTTACTTTCTACAAGTATTTACATATTCAGTATATTACGTATACTATTAGTAGAATAGCTAGCAAAAGATTCTATCAGAAGACATGGATCTCGAATGGACCACATTGGTCTCGAATCTCAAATGGACAAGCTTCGGTCTTGAATCTCGATTCTATGATCTCAAATCTCCATTCTCGTGTCACGAATCTTTATTCTGGAGTCTCGAATCGAGGTTCTAGTGTCTAGAATCTCTAATAGACCCCTTTTCTCTCGAAAGGACAACTAATGTCTCGAATGGACCTTCTAAATTTAGCTGATAAGTTAGGAAATAGACAAAAAATTTACTTGGCAACAGCAATGGCATGTTTGAAAGGTATCTCTTCCACTTGCCATCTACGACATCTACAAGTCTTCTCGAGGATATCCACCAGAACATTTGTTTCCTTTGATGGATTTCCTACGACATATTCCTCTCTATCTTGAATGGATGTAGTCCGCCGCCTTTCAAGGTCTACCTTTACAGTTTCTTCCTTAATTCTTTCCACCACCTACTTGGTGATAATGTTTGGCATTGTAGCTGCTACTTCCCTACATTTGTTGAACCAAGCCTAACACAAACTCCTAAAACACTTATGTGCAGATGTAATGAGCAATTTTTGAGCTTTCTTGATAGCCTTGTTGAAGGACTCCATGATATTGCTTGTCATTTGGTTGTAGCGATTGTTTGGATAATATGCTAGCGACCAACCCGGGCATCCTACCTCAAAATCCAACCAACGATGAACTCTGGGATGCATATCTTTAATGTCTCCAAAGTAGAGGTCACATGTCTGTTTGTCATAGGCATATGCTGAATTTTTAAAACGGAGTGCAACTTGAGGATTTTTACACTTTGTCTTTAAATTTTCCTTCAGATGTCGATAGCGAAAGGTATGTATAACCTCGGGATACGCTATCCTCACTGATTTAGATGTAATAACCAAATTATCTCGCTATCCATATGCAGTCCTGAATCTTCTCAAGAACCACTCCCATGAATCGTTGCCCTCCTCCTCGCCAAACATAAAAGCAAGGGGAAAAGTTTGCCCATTTCCATCTGCACAGATAGCTACATAAATTTTTCCCTCACACACACCTTTCAAGTGTGTTGCGTCTATGATAATTACGGGTTTCATGTACTTGAAACCCTCAATTGAAGGACCAAGTGCACAAAATGAGCTTAGAAACTGCTAATCTCGCATACATATACTGGTCACCGTCCCCAACATTACATGCTTTAACATGTGGAGTTATAACAGTAGCTGTCTATATAAGTTTTTTTGAGTTCTATAGGCTATATCTTCAGCACGTTGTAAAGATCGCCAGGCTCGTGATCGAAAACCCTAGGCGGCTGTTCTCTCGTTGGCAGTTCGAATTCCTCATCAACGTCGCCCCCTTGTTCCTCTTGCTTTCCGGTGGGTTCTTGTTGTGCAGGTTGTTCATTCACCACCAACTGCTGCATTATCCTATTCAAAGTCTACATTTGTTGCTTTTGATTCTCCAAGATCTACTGCATGGCTCGATCACAATCTTCCATCTCCTTCGCTTGTGATTCTCGGCCTCTGTGCAATTCTTCCAGGATCGCAGCTACAATAGGATCTACATTCCATCCTGACAACTCAGATCTCGTCTCTGATACCAACTGATGCAGATGGAATTATAGAAGGCTGATAATTCTTCCCTGTAATAAACTTCACTCAAAAGTTGTAGCAGGAAAAGAAATTCAAGAACAAAACGATAATGTTCCTGAGAAAATCAAAAAAGAGAAATCTTATTGAATAATGTCAAAACAACAAAAGCAACCTCTTCAAAAGAGAAGTCGCCCTTAAATAACCTAATCAAAACCTACACCTTTTCGAAAAATCAAACCTATGCTTATTCGGAAAAGAATAACAAAATTACAAAAAAAAACCGCTTAAAAACAACAAATTACGAAAATGCCCGAAAAAACACAAAAGGGTCGAAACTCCATCAAGACGACTCTGGATGGCTGAAAAAGGCCTTGCATCATAGCATTGCAGTGAATATTGATTGTTGGGCTGTTCCGGGTCACTCAGTCAAATTTGAGCCCGATCCGAGCTCGGGCATGCTGCCTTAGGAATCATGCTCGACAACATCGAACAGGTTGAATCAGGCCCGTATTTCGCTTGGACCTACGCAGACTACTCGTCATGGACTTGGCTGCTGTAACTGACCCCTATTTCCCTTGGTCATTCTCCTTATCTAGCTCTGCGTCAGATGTGTTTGTATATGTCTACCTTCCCATTTATGCAAATTGAATATTTCCTGTTATAAGCCTTTTGATGCCACCTGGGCTGAGTCTTAGATATCCCTCCTAGGAATAAACTGGAGATCATTATCTATTTTCAAACTTCGTAGTATACATAGTTTCAATTCCTCTATCTATTTACTGGAAATTCAAAAGTATCTCAGATTTCTAATTTGATTGATATTCCAAAGATTCCCCTTGACCACAAGTGGAGGTCTTGCGTTGGACCTTTGTTCTGCATGTCTAGAGTAATAATGATAATATACTAAATTTGGTATAGTATTATTCTAGATTCCATTCATCTCAGCCATCCCAAGCCCGGTAGAAAAGGGTTGAAATCCGTATAAATGAAGCAAAAGGACTTCCATAATCCGATGCCTAATTTGGAAAGTGATGTTCATCTAATGTTGTGTTGTAGATTTTGGCAAAGAGATAGGTTGCATTGTATCCTGCATTCTGCATCTTGGTGTAATGTTTAATATACTTTTGGTGAAGTTGAATCTACCATTTTCATCTGAAGGACGACATGCACTTTAATATATATTATTTCTTTCTTTATACAGGTTACTATTCTTACAGGACGACATGCACATCATCATGTGAACCTCATGCAGAATGCTGGAGGGCGAAGAATTCAAGAATTCTGCATGCTGCAGCAGCTGTTGCTGTCGGCCCACTTGAAGCCAAAATATTTGCCAAAATTGTACAGTGAAACCTTGAGCACCATCAGACTGAACCTGCAATCCTAGCCTAGATGTAGTTGCACAAGATCTGTCTTATAGTGCAACCAAGAGATTTCTTTCCATATTTCATCTTTAGTTTGCCAGTATGGTAGAATTATAGGTCTATTGCGAGGTCAAAGGCCCCATGTCCATTGGGAAAATATAGATTGCATCTTTGTCATTCTTTCAGTTTATTCATTATGGGGTTGGATGAGTACTTATATTTTGTCATCTTTTTGGATGGAATATATCTCCCTGTATATGATGGATGATGTTGTTTAAGTATAATTTGTTAAAGAAAATTGATATTAATCTGGCTATTTTGCAGATTTCCTATTGGTTAATTTTGCGTGCACTCATTGAGTTTAAACTTGATATCATTACAAAACATATTAGATAACATTTTGTGTAAAAAAAGAAAGTTACAGTACAATTGGCTTATTGTTCTGAAGTCATAGTCCCCATGTCCTACCACTGTCACAGATGTTACATATAGCCAGAAACTGTTAACCAAGTAAATGACAAATGAAGAAAATGTTTAATCCAGTACAAATGTCTCGACTTCTTCACATGTTTAATCCATTACAAAATAAATGACCAGAACATGCTCAAAAGACAATTCCAAATTACTATAAAAACATAAGAAAATTCAAATTTTAAGACATAAAAACAACTCTAAGATCCCCTATTGCTAGTGAAAGAGCTTGAACTCCAGGACCACCATTGGGTTTCCATGCAGCATTGAAAGAGTTAGTTTCATGAGATCAAGACCTACTGCCCCTGCTGCTGCTGCTACTAGAGAGAAGCCTGTTTCATATCACAACTTGGGGATGCTAATAATACCATTCTTGAAACTATTGAATAAGCAGAGAATGATGCTGCTTCTGGCATTGGAGATAAGCAAAATAATCTAGTAAGCTTTCTTGGCCGACCGGTTGAAAAAGGAAATAGACTTTAGGTAACCTGGAAAGTTTTCCTAGGGGAAAACATATACTAGCTGGATGGCCCTCATGCATAAACCACAGCACCCAGTGAAAAGAGACTCAAGGCCATAAGTTGAATGGCAAAATCCTAGAAACAAAATTCCCAACAATACCAACTCCTCCTTTATACAAAAGCCAGCTGGTCTAGTCATCAAAATCCTCTACCGTCCTGCACCAGTCATGCAACATTTGTAAAACTAAATAACAATTGGAGAAAACCTCCAAATAGCAATATCACAGAGATATACCAATCAATAAAATTTACATTTCCCAATATAAAATGGAGCAGAAAATATATAAAAAAAGAAATATCAACTTACTTTTTCCATTCAAATCCAAGTGAATTGAATATATAAGGAGCAAAGAGCCATGAAATAACAAGAAACCAACCGCAAAGGGTGACTAATATGAATGAAACTACTCCCCCTTCATTTTATCCATAAGCAATGTACACTATAAGAAACAATGCCACTTCCAACCTACAAATAACAATAGCAGATGTGTCCATGAATCTCACACACAACACTACAATTAGGAAAAATGCATCCACGCAAAATTTTTCTGGTGTTTTGTATTACTGATGTTTTTTTTCCCCGTCATACTAGTATGTTTCTCATTAGGAATTGACCTTTGTATTAGTTAAGGAGCTAATCTATCATAGTTTGCTTCATTGTTTATGTTGTTATCTTCTGCATTGAAGTATATAGATAATTGCAATTTATTTAAACATGTTTGAAAATGTTGTGCTTGAGTGTTTTTTCCCAAACAACCTTTGAGTGAATACTAGGGAGCAGATCAAAGATCTGTCGCCGCTAGAGACTTCAAAACTTGCTGGAGGATATCAGAACAACCCATCGTTCCTTCCTATTTCGCGTCGCAACGTCGTACTTCTTCTTTCCCACTGATGCCACACCTTCGTCTTTCTCGTCGTTCTTCGGCCAGTCAATTTCTCCAAAATCGGATTTTGGTTTGGGTTTGTATATCGAAGCAAGGGCTAGGAGTTAGGAAGATTTGGGATTTGCGTCTAATGATTGTGAAGTCTGAATTTGAATCTGAGTGTTGGCACCAAAACAATGTCATTTTGGTTGATGAAACTTTGAGTAGGTCTCTGATGCAAAACGGAAATTATGGTGGGAAAAAATAGAACCTCAACTGTAATCAACTTCACTCGAAAGTCTTATTACAGGAAAGGACGATTCAAGAATAAAACGGTAATATTCTTGAGATACTATGATACTCGAAATTTTATTGAACGAAAACTCAAAAGTTTCAAAACATCAAAGTCTGCCAACAATCAAACGAAAATGGCAATAAATAAACCCTAAACCAAAAGTAGGAAAAATTACTAAAAGACCCAAAAACTTTCTAAAAATTACAGAAAATTGAAAAAAGCCCAAAAGTCCATTAAGATGGTCCCAAATGGCCAAAAAATGGCCTTGGTCTCGGGTCAACCCGTCAAATTTGAGCTCATTCTGACACACCCACAACTTTTCAGTTTTTCTGATTCGGCCCCAAAACTTTTTTCGATCAACTCCGATTGCCTTGAAACTTCTCCTGCAACCTCCTGGAACTGCGTGGGCCCTCCTGAATATCTTCGTGGGCTGGCTCTGCTTCAGACTCCCCCTCTTCAGAAGAGTTTGTCCTCAAATTCGGATTGTCTCCATGAAAATGGGATAGATGCAGTACGTTGAAAACATTAGAAATTTCAAGCCGATCATTCGGAAGCTCAAGCCAATAAGCGTTGGTGCCCAGCTTCTCCAAAACATGACAGGAGCCGATCTTCCGGTCTTTAAGTTTGTGATAGGTATCCAACGGAAATCGTTCCTTGGTCAAGGTCACCTACACAAGATCTCCCACCTCGAATTGAACATCCCGTCGAGCCTGGCCTGCCTCTTCTTTGTCCGTGTGTAAATTTGCTCCAAGTTGGACTTCACCGTAGCGTGGATGGCCTACAAATCCACAATGGGCTCCTCCACATTCTTAGACATAGTTCCATCATCCGGAAGTGCTAGATCAATCGGACTCCTGGGATTCTTGCCATACACAATCTGAAAAGGAGAGTATTGAGTAGACCAGTTAATTGAACAATTAAATTCAAATTCAATCTTGGGAATTAGGGAATCCCAAGTGCCGAAGGTCTTGATTTGAGCTCGAAGCATATTGCCCAACTATTGTTCACCACTTCAGTTTGCCCATTTGTCTGAGGATGATATGGACTACTGAATTTCAAAGTCGTCCCCAATCTCTTCCAAAGTTCTCGCCAAAAATTACTCATGAATTTGGTATCCCTATCTGACAAAATAGTCCTAAGAAATCCAAATCGCCAAACCACCTCAACAAAGTATAGCTCCGCTATTCTGCTAGCATCCATGGTCGTCTTGCAAGCTATAAAAACGACCATTTTACTGAATCGGTCCACCACAACAAAAATACTATCGAATCCCTTCTGCATTCTTGGCAATCCGAGAACAAAATCCATGGACACATCCGTCCAAGGCTCATCCGAAATTGGCAATGGAGTGTATAAGCCCTGATTATTGCTGCTGCCTTTAGATACTTGACAGATTCGGCATCTTCTCACATAATACAGAACATATTTATCAATCCCAGGCCAATAAAAACGCCTATGAAGTATATGCTCAACAACTCGCACCACCTGTCCAAAATCAGTATCACTCCGTAGGTCCTCCCGCAGGCTCTCGAAGCCTAAAGTGACAATTTTCATCATGTTCAGCAGCGAATGTCGCTGACTCAAAGCATCTGCCACTTTGTTCATAACTCCCGATTTGTGCTTCAGGGTAAAAGTAAATTCCTGCAACATGGTCGAGAAGATTGTGTTGTCCTTGTAGGAACTTCAACGCTTGATGGTCTGAATACAATACGAACTCCCGCTGAATAAGGTAATGTCGCCAATATTGGAGTGCTCGAACAATGGCGTAAAAACTAGCCAAGCTGTGAAATGATCTGACCTCTGTGACACTTTGTGGTTGAGGCCATTCTCGGATTGCTTGAATCTTCGATTCCTCAGGAAATATCCCCTTGGCCGAAACCATGAACCCCAGAAATACAAAGCTATTTGTCATCCACTCACACTTCTTCCAATTTGCAAATAAACTATGCTCCGTTAGAGTTGTTAGAATCAATCGTAAATGTTGTATATGATCCTCATCTGTCCGACTATACACTAGTATATCATCAAAATAAACTACGGCAAAGCTATTTAAGAAAGGCCGAAGTACCTGATTCCGTCCACTCAAATAATCCGTCTGCCGTTTTGAAAACTGTCTTCCATTTGTCTCCTGGCTTGATCCTTACTAGATGATATCCGCTCTTCAACTTAATTTTTGAAAACATCGTCGCCCTATTAAGTTGATCCAGAATGTCATCAAGTCTCGGAATTGGAAAGCAATACTTGTTGGTGATTCAATTTATTGCTCTGTTGTCTATGCACATCCTCCAACTTCCATCCTTCTTTGGCACCAACAAAGCTGGTACGGCGAAAGGACTGACACTCTCCCGGATGTACCCCTTATCAAGCAGTTCGTTCAATTGGCGCCTTAATTCTTCATGCTGTAGGGGAGATAGGCGGTAATGCGCCTTGTTTGGTAGGATGGCTCTCGGAACCAAATCAATCTGGTGCTGAATATCACGAATTGGGGGTAATCCTGGCAGTAACTTCTCTGGTAGTAAGTCATCGAACTCCAACAAGACTTCTTTCACCTTTTCCGGAATTTTCACCTCTTCTTTCTGCTCTGCTAATCCTGCCACCGTGGTTGAAACGAATGCAAAACAAACCTCGGCTTCACCAATCTCTACCTCAAACTCCTTGCGGGGCACACAAATAATAGCCTTCTTTTCTTCTGCAAAGGAATCCCGCATTGGTTGCAATACCACCTTCTTGTTTCCTTTGTTAATGGTATAGCAGTGCATAAATCCGTCATATAACACCTTGTTGTCATACTGCCATGGTCACCTTAGCAGTAGGTGTGCGGCATCTATAGGCACCACATCACAATAAATCACACAAGTATACTGCGGCCCAATCGAGAATTGTACCCTGCATCTCTGATCTACCGGCACTTCTGTTTCTTTGTTCAACCATCCGAGTTTGCATGGCTCAATATGTGGCTCCGTCTTCAAATTTAGTTTCTGAATAGCTTCCTGTGAAATTACGTTTTCATAACATCCCGTGTCTATGATTACTTTGCAGTCCTTCCCTCCAATGGTACAACGGGTACTGAAAATATTCCAACGTCGCCAATCCTCATCAACCTGCGGAGCTAAACAAATTTGACGTAAAACCAAGCTCTCTCCTCTTACATCCTCTGGTGCCACAACATACTCTTCCCCCTCTGCCATCTCGGCATCTTCGAACTCTCTGTCATACTCATCTGCGTTTCGTTCCTGGATCAATAGTTGCAACTTTAACCGGGGACATTCATAAGCACAATGATCCTTCTGTTCGCTCCTGTGGCAGATGATATTTGCTTTGGTAACAGGTGGGTGCATCTGTTGTGGCCCTAGTCCCTGGCTCGACTGCCCCGTTCCCTGGCTCAACTACCCTAAACTTCGTCCCTGTTGAGTAGGCGGATTGAAAACCTTTGACAAAGAAGATGTTGCTGGGCTGTTTGTCATCGAATTCCGCGGAACAGTTTGGTATCCTCTATCGAATGTTTCCCCCCTGCTGCCAGCTCGCGTCAAGCTCTCTTCCACCACTCTCGCTTTTGTCTGTACATCCGTCACGTTACTGAAAGAATGCACTTGCAGGGCGTCTTGGATGGCTAGTTGGAGGCCATGTAAATAGCAGGCTACAAGTTGCTCCTGTGTCTCATGGAGTTGATTTCGTGCAACCAGCCGGTAAAATTCCAATGTATATTCTTCTACACTTTTTGTCCCTTGAGTCAAACTCTGTAAATTTCGAAACAAGGTCTGACAATAATTGAATGGTAAAAATTCTTGCTGCATCTCTCTCTTCAGTTCTTTCCAATCGTCCAAAATAGGCATCTCATCCAAATATCGCTGATACCGAAAAGATTGCCACAATGCTGCTGCTCTGTCTTTGAATCTTATCACGACCAGGCCAACCTTCTTATCCTCAGGGACTTCTCACAATGAGAACAATTCATCCACGGTGCTCAACCAATCCAAAAATTCTTCCGGCACCAAACTCCCAGTAAACTGCGGAATCTCAAGTTTAATTTCTGAATCTCATCGCGGCACGTGATTGACCCCAGCCCCCGCCAATGGATTCCCATGACTGCCTCTCCCTATGCTGCCGCCACCATGTACTGCTAGCCCTCCAACGGGATGCTCAACGTTCTGCTCTGCTAGCGGATTCGCGACTGTCATCCGATGTAGCATCTGATGAAGAATTTGCATCTACTGGTCCTGTCGCTGATCATGTCGATCCTAACGCTCAATAAGTTGCTGCATCTCCTGTTCGCATTCTACTTGGCTACTGCACAATTCTTCCAAAATCGCGGTTATGGTTGGATCAACTCCTGACATCGTAGACTTGGCTCTGATACCAATTGATGCAAAACGGAAATTATGGTGGCAAAAAATAGAACCTCAACTGTAATCAACTTTACTCGAATGTCTTATTACAGGAAATGACGATTCAAAAATAAAACGACAATATTTTTGAGACACTATGATACTCGAAATATTATTCAACGAAAACTCAAAAGTTTCTAAACATCAAAGTCTGCCAACAATCAAACGAAAACGGCAAGAAATAAACCCTAAACAGAAAGTAGGAAAAATTACGAAAAGGCCCAAAAAATTACAAAAAACTGAAAAAGGCCCAAAAGTCCATCAAGATTGTCCCGAATGGCCAAAAAACGGCCTTCATCACAACAAAGTGGTGTGTATTGCTCACTGGACCATCTTGGGTCGAGCCATAAAATTTGAGCCCATTCTGACATACCCATAACTTTTCAGTTTTTCCGATTCGGCCCTAAAACTTTTTTTGATCAACTCTTATTGCCTTGAAACTTCTCCTGCAACCTCCTGGACTTGCATGGGCCCTCCTGAATATCTTCGTGGGGCAGCTCTGTGTCAAGCTCCCTCTCTTCAGAAGAGTTTGTCGTCAAACTCGGATTGTCCCCATGAAAACGGGATAGATGTTGAAGTTGAAAACATTAGAAATACAGAGATCATTAAGAAGCTCAAGCCGATAAGCGTTGGTGCCCAGCTTCTCCAAAACATGACAGGGGCCGATCTTCCGGTCTTTAAGTTGTGATAGGTACCCAACGGAAATCATTCCTTGGTCAAGGTCACCCACACAAGATCTCCCACCTCGAATTGAACATCCCGTCGAGTCTGATCTGCCTCTTATTTGTAACGTGTGTAAATTTGCTTCAAGTTGGACTTCACCGCAGCGTGGATGGCTTGCAATTCCACAATGAGCTCCTCCACATTGTTAGACACAGTTCCATCATCCGGAATTGCTAGATCAATCGGACTCCTGGGATTCCTGCCATTCACAATCTGAAATGGATAGTATTGAGTAGACCTGTTAATTGAACAATTAAATTCAAATTCAATCTTGGGAAGGAGGGAATCCCAAGTGCTGAATGTCTTGATTTGAGCTCGAAGCATATTGCCCAACGATCTATTCACCACTTCAGTTTGCCCATCTGTCTAAGGATGATATAGACTACTGAATTTCAAAGTCGTCCCCAATCTCTTCCAAAGTTCTCGCCGAAAATTACTCATGAATTTGGTATCCCTATCTGACAAAATAGTCCTAGGAAATCCAAGTCGCTGAACCACCTCAACAAAGTATAGCTCCGCTATTCTGCTAGCTTCCATGGCCATCTTGCAAGCTATAAAAACGGCCATCTTACTGAATCGGTCCATCACAACAAAAATACTGTCAAATCCCTTCTGCATTCTTGGCAATCCGAGAACAAAATCCATGGACACATCCGTCCATGGCTCATCTAGAATTGGCAATGGAGTGTATAAGCCCTGATTACTGCTACAACCTTTAGATACTTGACAGATTCGGCATCTTCTCACATAATCCTGAACGTATTTATCAATCCCAAGCCAATAAAAACGATCCTTAACCAAATCAGCCGTCTTATCTTTCCAAAAATGGCCCCGAGAATGCAATTCCTGGACAATCAATAATTGCAGAGAAGTATCTAGAATACACAAAGAGTTACCTCGGAAAAGATATCCCTCATGAAGTATGAAATCACTTCGAAGTTGCTGCTCAACATCT
>JAOXNR010010384.1:0-31672 GCA_028571225.1 Parsonsia alboflavescens
GGTGTGTGTTTAAGAATTCAAAAAGCTTAAACAATCTTTGGGCACCCCCCCCCCCCCCAAAATTCTTGTTTCTCTCATTCAAGGGAAACATTATACACATATTTATCTATATCACCTTATGCGATGAGTTCCGTTTTATGCGCCTTACCGGGTTCAAGCATAAAATCGGTATACTACATCAGCCATGTCCTCCAAGGACCTGAGATCTGGTATTCTACTTTGCAAAAAATACATTAGCTTTGTTGGTTTTGACAAGAAAATTAAAATCATATTTTCAAGCTCATTCCATACAAGTGCTAACAAATGCTCCTATCAGGAAAATACCACACAAGCCCAACATGGCTAGAAGGCTTATGAAGAGGGCGATGGAGCTTTCTGAATTTGACATACAATGCTCACCCCGAAAAGCAATAAAAGGTCAAGTTTTCGCAGATTTTGTCCTCGAATGCACAGTGCTAAGATCTGACCAAAATCCAAGACTAAATTCTGAAACTCCTCAGAATTGTTGGATGTTGTACATAGATGGATCGGTTGAGGGCACCGGGTTCTTTTTGATAAATCTCGAAGGAACCAGGTTTGCCTATGCACCAAAATACAACTCTCCTATAAGCAACAATGAATATAAATACGAGGCTTTTCTAACAGGGTTGAGAGTTACAAAAAGCCTCCACATCCGACATCTCATTGCCAAACCGATTCATAGCTCCTAGCTAGACATGTCAATGGTGAGTATGAAGCAAGGGAAGAAAACATGCAACAATACCTGACCAAAACACTTAAATTCTTTCACAAGTTCCGATACATCATAGTGGAACATGTGCCAAGCAAAGACAATGCAGAAGTTGATTTCCTTTTGAAGGTCAAGTAAGGAATACAAATGCAGGGAACATGGATTGAACCCTTAGAAAGGAAGAGCATTGACTTTCCATAAATCATGAATATTGAGGCCGAACCAATATGGATGGTGTCGATGCATCAATACATAGCCGATGGAACATTACCCAAAGATCCGGTTGAGGCCAAAAATGTTCGGACCACTTCATCCCAATATGTCATCGTGGATGAACAACTTTTTAAGAGAGCATATTCATGGCTGCTACTAAAATGCATCACATCGGATGAAGGAAACTATGTGTTGAGGGAGGTACAAGAAGGAAATTTCGGCTCTCGTATCGGAGCCAAATCACTTGCCTGAAAGGTCATGAGAACAAGATATTTTTGGCCAACTTTTGAGGATGATGCTATCAATCTAGTGAAAACTTGCCGAAAATGACAAAGTCATGACAACATACACCGTATTCCAAGAACTGAGTTGCACTCCTTGAGCAAGCCAATTCCGTTTCATCAATGGGGGATGGATCTCTTAGGACCCTTGCCTAAAGCATTCGGAGGATGAGAATTTTTAGTGGTTGCGGTGGACTATTTTACAAAGTGGATAGAAGCACGAGCTTTGCCATCCATTACTGCCTGAAAGGTGAAAGAGTTTTTCTCGAAAGACATTATTGTCTGGTTTAGAATACCCCAGATACTCATTATAGACAACGGAAAACAGTTCGAAGCAAAAGAATTTCAAGACTTTTGTTTCGAATTGCAAATCGATCACCGTTTCACATCTGTGGGTTACCCTTCAAACCAATTTATTAGCAAAAGTATCAAACTGAACCATTCTCCAAGGTTTGAAGAAGAAACTTGACAAAGAAAAAGGAAAATGGGTAGACGAATTGCACAACGTCCTTTGGTCACATCGGACAACTTAGAATGCCGAACCAAAGAATCACCATTCACCTTATGTTTTGACATAGATGTGGAAATTGGAAGCTCTTCCCCCTACATCGATGCATTCAATGTGGAATGGAATGACCAAAAATTTACCCAAAAACCTAATCTTATTAAAAGCAACATGAAATCGAGTTGCTCTCAGAGAAATGGCATATAAAAGAAAGTTGGAAAGTTATTACAACAAAAAGATTCTGAGGTAACAACTCAAAGTCGATGATTTAGTTTTTCGAAAAAATGAAGTCAACAAGATGCAAACCGGAAACTAGATCCGACTTGGGAAGGCCTGTATGTCATTGTGAAGGATAACAGGAATGAAAGTTACAGATTGCGGGACATGGAAGACAATGATGTAGCTAGAACTTGGGATGAAATGAATTTAAGAAAATTTTTTGTATAAGTTTCCATTTTTATGTAATACCGGTACATCATCCCGAATTTATCATGTAATCATACGGATTAAACAATCCACTTCATTCAATAAAATCAAGTTTCCATATAGAGTTGCTACTCGCATTACTTAATTTCATTCATTTTATGCTTTGGCAATCATCACAACGAAATTGAACCGGAACAAAAAAATTATCATTTGATATATATCAACAAGATATTACAAAAAAATCCGGTATACAAAAAAACTAAGCTAAACTAAATAGATGTAGCACACCATCAAAAGAAAACAAAATATTCCGGAAGTTACATTTGATTCAAATTTTCTACATTCGGAGCAAGTTGCACTGAAACTACAGGATTGAGTGTTGCTTCTGAAGTCAAAACATTGGAGGGATCAAACCCAGCCCCAGATTCTTCGGTAGCCTCATCCGCATTAGAACCTCATTCCGGGAAACGAAAGGTGTGGCGCATATTTGGGATTTGGAGGCCCGCATCCTAAGGCAGAGGATAATCTGCGAGATTATTCATGATGGCACTAACATGGGTAGACGGTTCATATGATATGTTCTTATCCTTCAAGTCACCATCTCGATGGCACCTTTAATCATGGTGAAAGACGGCCTTGACCATATGTAGTGGAACTTCTCGTGTTTGAAGAAGTCCCCCAACACTTTCAATTCCATCGCAGGGTTCAAGTTGCCCTCTCCATCCTCATATTGCCTTTTCAAGGCATCTAATGCCGCTTCGAGTTTGGCTCTCTCTTTGGTTTCGACAGCTATCTAGGCCGAAAGCTTTTTCTTTTTTAGTTCCAACTGTTGGATCTCTATGCCCTTTGCGACCACCTCATCCTCTAAAACGTTAACTTCTTCTTCAGTCGTAGATACCTTCCCCTCAACGGCTACAATTCTGGTATCCGCATATTTTCTTTTTGCTGCCAATGCGTTGCATTAGACTTCTAGTTCCTCTGGCCTTTGATATTATTTGCAATTGAACATTGCGGACTTTAAAATAAACAAAAAAAAAAATTTAGGCAAAGAAGGAACAACCAAAAACCAAAAAATAACAGTGAAGGAAAAGGAAAAATTCTCCAATACCTGGAAACTGTGGAGTAATGCATTCCGCTTCACATCCTCCATTGGCAGAGTCCGAACATCCTGTCATTTTCCCAGGCCTTTGTGTTGCTGAACATCCTGTCATTTTCCCAGATGTTCCAATCCAGAACATATATCATCCCCTTATCTTCGACCACAGGCTCAAGCACCTCTACCTCAGCCGAAGTGCCATGGACCCCCGTTTGCCTTTTCATTCTTTCCTTTTCAAGGTGATCCCACTTCCTTTTAAGGGTGGTATCACCCGTAGTAGGAATCACCAAGCCTCCGACTTCCGAGGTTTCGGGCAGTCCAGTTTTTTGTATCGGCTTAGGTGACAGCTGCCTTTTCTCAATTGCAGACTGCTTGGCAGGAACTTTCTTTGGGAGGGCAACCTTTGATCCTCCAACTTTGCTCCCTCCAGCTTTAGATGCGGCTTTCTTCACCGCATCATCTTTTTTGGTTAGATCATCTTTCTTTGCAAATTGACTCGGAATGTAAAATAAATCATTCATACCTGTAACAAAACTATAAGATTTGTTAACTGGGACTTCGGTCACTTTCTCGTAAATAGTAATCTTACCTGGAACAGCTTTTTTAGATTTACTAATCTTCACTAAGGAAGTGCCCATACTCATTGCTAAGGATTTTCCTATAATAAAACGAACAAATCAAATACAATTCATGCTTAGAAAAAATAATAAATCACACATAAAGCATTATAAGAACACATACTCAAGGACACTATATTAAATTCGGTCCGATTATTGATTCCTCCGAATTTCAGCAGGTCTGGGCTCCAATGTTCGACCACCTTCGCTTCGAATTTGAACTGGGCAATCTTACTTAGTTTAGCATCATAACTATCAAGTTGACTAGGCAACTTATTTCTTTACAGACTTAAGGGTGCACCATGGAAATGATATCTCCCCGAACCCAGCATGCCTAACATAAAAATAATCACTTTTCCACTCTTGAATCAAGCCAGGACATTCAATCAATCCTTGAGCATCCCTCCGTCGGATTGTGTTGAAAAACCCCCTTCCTTCGGGGTTCTTCTGTTACTTGCCGATAGGGAAAAAAAAAATTGCCATCCATGGTTCTAGACTAATTATTGCACCACAAACCTTGCTGAATAAAATCAAGGCTACGGTGCATCGAACAAAATTGGGACTCAGTTGTAGTAATTGAATCCTAAAAAATTTTAGAATATCTAAAAACAAAGGGTGAAGAGGAAACCTCAACCCTACTCTAAACTGCTCACCGAAACAGGTGCACAGCTTGGAGAAGGCAAATGAATCCTACCTTCCTCCCCGAAACTTTAATTTCAATTTTGGTAGGAATGCCAAATTCCTGCCAAAACCCCTCTAAATCCTTAAAGTTACTAACTGCTTCTCGTTATTGCGGCATAACCGGATTCTCCCCCTCCTCACACCCTAGAACTAAAGTATCAGTTTGAGAGGCTACCAACACTTGGATTGGATTCCGAAACAGCTATTATCACACCATGAGAAATCGATACTTATGTCCCCTACCCCATATCGGATGACACGAGTTAAAACCCCAGGGGCAGAAATATTGCTAAACTCTCCAATCCTAATGACTTCATTAGATGCAGAAGTCGCACATTAGAAACCTCACCCCTAGGTTTAACCCTATATAGCTTAACAATCACGGTAAAGCTAACCCCTCTCAAATCACCCCCCGAAACAGACCGCTCTGATACGGTTTGAGATTCAGACATAGTTGCTCAACAGGTAAACTTGGAACACAAAAACAAAACAACAGAAAGGATCAAAGTGTGTACCTAAAGCCATTGAAATCAACATGATGAAGATCTATAAAAAATTACATCAAAGGCTGGAAACTTTACCTAGAAATTGACACATAAATGCACAAAAAAAGGAGGCCTTAGGTTGGGTACACAAAGCCCAAATCAACAAATGTAAAAAGAAATTTAAAAAAAAACTCACACCACGAAAGTGCTTTGAAGATTTCCCTCAACTGCTGCTGTTGTAGTACGAAGAGTAGGAAATATAGGGCACAACAAAAAGCTCTAAAAGTGAAAACGGAAAAGTAAAGGCAGAAAGTCAAATTTTAATTTTTAAAATGAAAATCCAGCCTCTTTTCGATTGACACGAGTGCCAAGGCAATCTTAGCCATACACGAGGAACTGACACTTGAACCGATTGACAGTCGACAGTTACATCAAGCTATCAAATCGCTCCATTTTCCTATTGGTCGAATCATGGATACGGACATTTCTCCATTTTTCTAATGGTCTGGATATCGACCATCGATCCATCCTTCCAATGGTAAAAACATGGATAAGGCTTTCGGACATCGATCCATCCCTCTGATAGCCGAAACACGGATACAGCTATCGGCCATCGATCCATCCTTCTGACAGCCGAAACATGGATACGTCTATCGGCCATTGCTCCATTTCCATTTTCTTGATGGTCGAATCCCAGATCAGGCAGAGAAATATGAACCAAATCCCATATAAGGTCAAATCATATGAGTCGACTCCCAGATCAAGCCGAATAACAGATAAGGCCAAATCGTATGAGTTGAATCCCAAATTAGGCCAGATCATGGCAAAACTACTTGGTCTGAGTTTACATTTTTTTTTTTGCAAGGGGCATATGCCATATCGGTAAGATTGCACAACATTCTTTTTTCGAGAGGGCATATGGTGTATACCATTTACCAAAGTCACTACTTTGATCACATTTTCTACCATGACAACTTGGTAATTAATGACAAATCAAACACTATATTACATGAGTTAGGAGGCTTAATAACGAGAGAGAAATCCAAACTCAAATATAGCGCAATTAGACATGGGACGCTAATACTGTTCACCAGTCCAATGTTATTCATTACACATCCCACATCGAAAGGTCATGAGCTGACCATACCACCACATGCCTATATAAAAAGTTAATACTAACCATCCCTTGTACGTGAAATTTACTATGCAAAACCTTTACACCCATATTACTTTCACACCATATCTAACTTAAGCATCAGAGGAGTATCGAGACACCCCTAGCTACTCTAACCATTTCACTGTGCAGGTATTTAGAACAAGGAAGATAGACCCGCAACATCAACATACATTATTATAGTGATGGAAAATTTTCCCTAAGTACAAATAATTTATAGTGATAGAAATATTTCGTCTATATATATTTGCTTTTAACGATAGATTTGACTTCAATATATATCTATAATTTTCCATCAATATAGTATCTCGGGGATTTACTAATGAATTTTTTATGATTCTTCTGATTACAATATACGGTGACAATTTTTTTTTAGTGAATATAAAAGAATTAAGCAAACCAATTGCAATATTTTTCCAGTAAAATATTTCATTAATCAAATTATTGAATTTTATTTATTTCCTTCTCATACAGGTATATACTATTAGTTGAGCTGGATTCATATAAATATATCTTACACATTTATATTTATCTTACTCAAGATGATATAAAAATTATACTGGAGGATTTGGTCTTCGTATTGTTAGTTTCGTTTTTTTTTCTTTAACAAAAAAAAAAAAAATACATCTTTCATGACAAGGGTTTGGCAAACCCCATTCATTAATATATATATATATATTTATATACATGAAAATATTGTAGAGTGCATAATATTTATTTCACTTTTATTTAAAAAAATAATAAATTTGATTTAGTATTCTTAGTGTTTAGTTTATTCTTTTTAGAATGTAATATATAAAATATTTTTACAAAAATATTTTTTTATTGAAGATTTATTTTTTAAAAATAACTGTTAGAGGGTTAATCATGCACTCCATACACTCTATGGCATTACCTTTTATTTAAATATATATATATATATATATAATTCATCAGATTGGTGTGGTGAAACGAATTACCAAAAAATCCAACTTCATCAAGTTCTCCATTAAATTTTTTTTTAAAGAATTACTTAGTATTTATCTTATATACCCTTCAATTAGAATTTATCTTTTTTTCTGGAACAGGAAGAAGAATGAAATTCATTCATTAGTTTTTACCCTTTGTATGGTGCATGAACTCAGAAAATGGAGGATGATGCCGTGGATTTTGAGGAGTTTCTATCTGCTATGGGTGTTATTGTGTCTAGAACAGACACCATCCTCTATCATTGCGATGACATGGATTTCTCTGCCAAGAAATCTCTTCTTGTAGATGATCTGTTGAAAACTATGAAACTCGAATATGAAGACCAAGAGCAAGAAAAAGGATATCTTCCCGTCCTTGGATGGTACGCAGAAACAATGACATGGGTAATGTTGAAGTTCGTTGAATCCGATATTCCAGGAACATCTTTACCCAACAGAAGAGATGATCGACTCACAACCCTATCATGCTACTCTGCCTATATGTCCGTAAAACATGTTATGGATGAGCTTAACCTTCCCACGTTATATCGTTATCGTGGATCCAAAAGAACCATCAAATGCGTCCACGAAGCAGTTCTCGCCTGTTTCAATGCGTTCTGTCAGGATCTCTTGATAGAGGGAAGCTGGGAGGCACTTACTTTCACAGAGGGCATCAAAGCAGCAGCAAATTTCGCAATAGAGTATCTTGATTCCCAAGCACAAGAATTGAATTTCCGAGCAGAAGAAGAGCAAGATAACACTCTGTTATGGCTTTTTCAAATGGAATATAACCGGGAACTTTGATCATGAACAAGTTTTCTCAGAAATGCGGCAACAGCCTTCCACGAAAGCCACCGAGGATGCCGTCGTGGGCTTTACTGGTGGCGTAATAAAAATTAAAGAACGACTAGTGAGGTCTTGGTCAAAGCTGGATCTTATCCCGATTATAGGCATGGGGGAATCGGTAAAACAACCCTAGCAAGAAAAGTTTACAAGGACCCAGAGGTAATTTCTCATTTCCATATTCGTGCTTGGATTGTTGTATCTCGGGAAATTTGTGAAAGGGATGTTTTGCTCGGGTTATTAAAGTCGATTGCTCCACTTCCGAATGATGTATTAAAGGAAGACACGGAACAACTAGCCGAAAAACTGTATAGAAGGCTAAAAGGTTGGAGGTATTTTATAGTTCTTGATGACATTTGGACTATAAAGGTTTGGGATAGTATGAAAATATGCTTTCCCGATGATAATAATGGAAGCAGAATAGTATTAACCAGTAGGATTGCTGAAGTGGCTTCTTACGTTGACCGTGAGGAGCCTCCTCACATTATGAGTTTACTCGACATTAAAGATAGTTGGGATATGTTGCACAAAAAGGTGTACGGGAAAGATCATGCTTGCCCTCGTCATTTAGTAAATATTGGAATGCAAATAGCAGAAAAATGTCAAGGATTACCACTAGCAATTGAAGTGATGGCAGGGTATCTTTCCAATAATAGTAAGACAAAGGAGTGTTGGGAAGATGCAGCTCAAAGAGTGGGTTTCGCTACAGATGTAAGCCAGGTGGAGTCCCTCTTCAACATTCTGTCAGTTAGTTACAGTGACTTGCCTCATCACTTGAAAGCTTGCTTTCTCACAACGGTGAATTTCCCCAAGAATTTCGAGATTGAAATAAGGAAACTTATTCGATTGTGGATTGCTCTGGGATTCCTACCTCGGAAGTTGCCTGATAAGGAAGTGGGAGATCAGGGAACGATGGAAGAGGTTGCAATGAAATGCTTTGAAAATCTAAATGACAGGAGTTTGATTATGGTTAAAAAGAAGACATTTGATGGAAAACCTAAAGTTTGTGGCATCCACGATCTATTATGGGATTTGGGCATGATAGAATTTCGTAAAGAAGGCCATATCATTTTCTGCAATTCTTTAGGTACTATGAATATTGCTTGTGATGATGACAGAAAGTATGCTACAATTATCAGCCAAACCCTTCTCTATCACGACCAAACTTTTGAATCAGATTTTCCTATCAATTCCGATGGATTCAAACAACTCAGGGTTTTGGACATTCTCAATCAATCTTTTGATCACTTTCCGGTTGAAATTACAAGGTTGGTTAGTTTAAGGTATCTTGCACTGGCCACTTCTGGTGATATTCCTGATTTAATATCCCAACTTTCAAGTCTGGAAACATTATTGAATTACCAAAACAGGGCAGGTCAAAAGCTCCCAAATGATATATGGTCATTGGCTTGGCTCCGGCATCTCCATGTTGGAACTTGCACTTAATTGTCCAACCCACCAAATATAGATCAGCCGCCACTACTTCTTCCCAACCTTCAGTCACTATCTCATCTGAGTTGTTCGAGTTGTACTAAGGAAGTATTCCTAAATATTCCGAACTTGAAACAACTCTGGATTGATGAATCCGAAGAGGATATTGACAATAATATTAATGAAGATGTTCTCTTGTGTCATGTGCTGGAAAACATTGTCAACTTGGATCAACTCGAAACCCTAAAATTATGCTTCAATTCAAAACTCAGAAGGCCAAGGCGAATTCCAGACTGGGGAAGCTTCCTGCCAAATACTATCAAGAAGTTGACTCTTACCAGAAGCAATCTCCCTTGGAGTGAAATGAAGGGTCTTTCCATGTTACCTAAACTTGAGGAACTTAAATTGAAGGGGGATGCATTTAAAGGGCAAGAATGGGAGTTGGAAGATGATCAAGAATTCTTCAAATTGAAATATTTGTTGCTTGAGTCATTGGATCTGATTTACTGGAAAGCGAACAGTGATAATTTCCCTAATCTGCAGTGCCTACGTGTCAAGTTTTGCAAAAACTTATGCGGTATCCCTATAGGGGTTTATTCACTTCAGTTAATTGACCTTGACTTCTGTGGCTATATGATAAAAGAGACAGCAGCTGAGATTCAAAGACAACAAAGGAATCTGGGGAGTCAACGTCTCATCATCCAAGCTGGTCGTGAACATCCACAGGTACATGGACTAATTAATTTAATTATCTTTATCTTTATCTTTATTTGATTGTTAACAATTATATGACATTTTTACTATGTAGTATGATTGACATTTAAAATTAATTTGTATTACAGTTTCAAATGATGAGTTTTGTGGTAATCTTTGTGTGGCTGGCTTTGAAATTGAACAATTTCAAACCAAAAAGGGGAACGGCTGTAGAAGCTCAGAATCCATTCTCTTGCAGGTTTTTTTTTTTCCCCTCTTAATATTTAATTTTTGACCATATTGTAATTGTATTTTGGTTGAAATTAATTTATTTATGCCTTTTTTTTTTCAGGAAAATAGAAGGTGTTCTTGACTGTCTGATGATGGTTTTGCTTGAATCACTGGGCTTGATCTGCAGTTTTTTTTTTTCCTTCTTCCCCCACTCCCCGGTTTTTCATGTCCAATTGTTTTGTATGAATTAAAAATGCATTAGTGCAAACTCTCCAAATTCAATGTGTACTGACATAGGCGGTGAAATGCCATTATTACTGCAATCAAGAGTTGGAATAAGTTTTTTTCTTGGAAGATTTATTTGATTGTACACTTCTTGCTAGGAGAAATTAACGTAGCGATAAGCATTTTATTGGTTGATGCAAATTAAGAAATAGATGGTATAGTTAAACTAAGTAGATTCAACGATCAATCTCAGGCAAAATAATGTGATCTCTACCCTTGTTTTCCAATTACTTATTGTTATTCCACCATCCGTCCCTAATTATAGTTAGGTTGTTTGCAGTCATATTGTCAGTATATATTAAGATAAAATTTTTAATTTTTTTTTCCCCTCAAATGACTCTATTGAAAAAGAATATTAAAAATGTTTTACAAAGAGAGAAAAGTAGGAATAATATTAAAATAAGGATAAATGAGGAACGATCTATAGTATATATAAATTTTTTTTATTTTAAATAAACCGTCCAAAGATGGGGGGTTAGGCGTAGACCCTTACTTGATTATTAAAAAAATAAAATGCCCATAAAAGCCTTACAAAGCAAAAGAAAAGTGAAAAACACCTTCAAACCTAGCTAAGGAAGAATTCCATGAAATGACCTATCTAAAATGGGCAACTTGTATGCCTTATTTATGTGATAAAGCTGCCAATTAATTTTGTTCATAGTACTACTGGGTTTGTTAGAATAAAATGAGGCACACCGAGTCACCCAAATTTCATGACAAATGAGTGACAGATTGAGTTTCGCTAGCAAGCCAATCTCCGTGATTGACTTCCCCAACTAAGCAATCTATCCTCCAGCCCTGTTGAGTGTTCTGCCACACCAAATGCACGGCTGTAAGGAGACCAGACAGCCACAGCGATCGGACAACCTCCGAAGAGATGCGCTATGGTTTCTTCAAACTCCTCACAGTGACACCGGGAGGCCAGCTGGAACCCCAGACGAGATCTTTTAGCATCCGTTGCCAAGAAATTATTGCTTAGTTTCCACTAAAATGTTTTCATGATTTGTTTCTTTTATAAATTACGAAATTATGTTGTAGATTAATTTTGTGCAGTACTTTTTAAAATATTCTACAATTAATATTATAGTAATTAGACTTTGATCAAGACAAGTGCTAACAATAATACTACGTAGAGTACTAAATCAATAATATATATCACAACAGCTTCCGAATGAGTCATCCAGACAAGAACTGAAGAGTGCAAGACTAATCTATGGCCAAACCTTGAAAGAGACATTTAGACTCGTTAAAGATAATTATATTTATATATATATATATATATAGAGAGAGAGAGAGAGAGAAATGCTGCTATATGTGTATGTGAGAGAGAGAGAGAGATGGTACTGTGTGCGATTTCGCCCACAGTAGCAATGTGCGACTAAAAGAAGAAGAAAAAGGGTCATGATAGTTCAAAATAATCGAATTGAAATGACATCATTTTGATCAAAATAGAAAAAAAATATTCAGATTTAAGCCCAACTCCTTCCTTCGACAAAGTCGACCTCTTCCGCGACTGGAGTTGATTCCTGTGTCGCATCCAACCCCGACAACCAGGCAGTTTGGTGAAGTCAATAACAGAGGAATATCTCTTCTGGTGTGATTGTTCAATGAAGAAGACAATCTCTATATAAGGTTAGGGCATCTTCCAGATTATGAATTTCGTTAGCACGCCGGATTTCACTGCCATCGTCCCCTAAAATAAAGAGTCGTGGTCACCGGTGCTAGACCAAACCCACATCAAAACAAAACATTACAAGAACTACTCAGATAGAAAAGGTGAATTTCTCAAAATTGGATCTAGATTTTTGTGGCACATTTTGAGAGATGAGAATTGAAATTGAAATTGGGGTTTTCAATCTCCTACAAGTTGATCATTTTCTATGACTTATTTGCTTGATTTACTTCACTTAGCTTCTCCGATGACCACTAATCTTTTTTTCAGGGAGACGACGGAGGCAAAATGAAACCCGTCGCATTAGAGCCGTGACCTTTGTTGAAGGAGTTGCAAAGTTGCGATGGACAGTGATTTTTTTTTCCCCTTCTATTTTGATCAAAACGATATCGTTTCACTTCCAATCACAGGCAACAACATCTCTGTTTGTTAAATGCAGAAAAATAAATGAGGCAAAGATATACGTGGTTCGGCTTATTGAAGCCTACTCCAAGGAGCAAATCAAACCTTTTTCTTATTTTGAGGAGGGAGTGATGCACTCCTTACATAGAATTTGCTCATTACAGGTTTCCTTATCAGCTCTCCTAGAATCAAGGGATTGATTGCTACAATCTCCTTTGAATAAATAATCAGAATATATTTTTCCATATTTTTACCTAAGGAATATCCGTGTTTATCCTCAACACTCCCCCTCCAAGTTGGGCTGAAAATATCTATTGAGGCCAACATGAACAGTAACATGTGAAATTCCTTCTTCAGTAATGCTTTGGTAAGGATGTCGGCAAGCTGTTTTGAGCTCTTCATGTAAGCTGTTTCAATGACACCTTCTCGTAATTTGTCTCGGACGAAATGGCAATCCACCTCTATGTGCTTCGTTCTTTCATGGAACACTGGGTTAGACGCAATGTGCAATGCTGCCTGATTGTCACAAAAGAGCTTCGTAGGCTGAATGGGATATCGCCACGTCAAGTCTTATATAAAGGACTTAAGCCACACCAATTCACATGTCATGGTGGTCATTGCTCTATACTTTGCTTCTGCACTCGACCTTGCCACAACACTCTCTTTCTTGCTTTTCCAGGTGACCAAGTTTCCTCCAACAAAGGTACAAAAACCTGTAGTGGACCTGCAATCAGAAGGATTACCAGCCCAATCGGCGTCAGTATATCCACCAATCTATAGATGACCTTGTTTCTTCATCCAAATACCTCTGCCCGAACTTGTCTTCAAATATCTAAGGATCCTTTCAACTAATGCCACATGACTTTTAGTTGGAGCATGCAAGAACTGGTTGACATAACTTACTGCATAGGTAATGTCAGGTCGAGTGATAGTGAGGTAGATTAATTTACCGACCAGTCTCTAAAAATGTCTTGGATCATGATAAGGGGTAGTGTCGGCATCAACCTTGTCCCCATAATCCATGTGTGTGGCCGTGGGTCTAGCGGCGGTTTTCCCGGTTTCCTTCAAAAGATCCAATGTATATTTCCTTTGTGAGAGATAAAGGCCTTTGGATGATGCTGCAACGTCAATTCCTAGAAAATACTACAGTGATCCAAGATCCTTAATGTTGAATTTTGCATGTAATCGATCTTTAAGCTTTTGTATTTCTTTGAGGTTACTCCCTGTGATCACAATATCGTCAACATAAATCAGGACGACAACAATCATCTTTTGACCTTTTTTCACAAACAATGAGCAATTGGCCCAGCTCCGCTTAAAACCAAAACTGATTAATGTTGCACTGAGTTTAGCATACCAAGCCCTAGGAGATTGCTTCAGACCATAGATAGATTTCTGGAGTCGACAAACCTTACCCGGATTCTCAAAATGAAGCTTACCAGGTGGAAGTTCCATATAAACCTCTTCGATAAGATCTCCTTGTAGGAATGCGTTCTTGACATCCATTTGAAAAAGTGACCATCCGTAATTTATCGCAACAAACATTAGTACTTAAACGGGGCTCATCTTGGCTACAGGGGCAAACGTTTCTTTGTAGTCTATGCCATATGTCTGAGTGTAGCCTTTTGCGACAAGTCGGGCCTTGTATTGTTCAATTGAACCCTCACATTTGTATTTGATCTTGTAGACCCATTTACACCCCACGGGTCGCTTTCCTTTTGGAAGGTTCACTATCTCCCATGTGCCTTTTTTTTCATAGGCAGTCAATTCTTCAGTCATTGCTGCCCGCCATTTAGGATTCATCCGAGCTTCATTGAATAAAGTTGGTTCTTGGTTAGCATCAATTTTTGCCAAAAAATTCTGGAAAGCCAAGGAAATATTCTCATAGCATAAATGTGCTTGTATAGGATGCTGGACGTTGGCCACGTAATCTTTTAATTTTGTTGGCAGTTTAGTAACCTGAGTGAACCGTCGAACTGGGGCAAGTTGTGGTTCAACCGGAGATGGCTACTGTTCAACTGACCCACCTTCTAAACTGGTCTCCTGGTTTGATTGGCTTGGTTGGTTCAAGACTGCTTCAGATGGACCTGGAGATGTTGGCCCAATTTCATTTTCTGAGTCTTGGATCAGATTATGTGGCCCATCTTCTGAAATGCTTGGGCTTCTTTGTACAAGATTCTCAAGTCCATTATCACCGCTATTGCCAATTTTATTTTGGTGGAACCTTGAGGACTCATCCACTGTTTCTGTCAAGCACGGGAAAAAATCAAATTGTTGTACGTTATTCTCCCCTTGATTTGTTCCCGGGGAATAAAACATAGATGTTTCATCAAAGATTACGTCCCGCAAAATATAAAATTGCTTATTAAGGGGATCATAACACTTATACCCCTTTTTCACACTAGAATAGCTAAGAAAAATACACTTTACAGACCGAGGAGCAAATTTAGTTTGGGGATGAGCAAACACAAAACATACGCAGCCAAATATCCGCAAATGGTTTGTTTGAATATCTCAGCCTAGTAAGACTGCCAATGGTGCTTTATAATGTAAGATGCGACTAGGTGTACGATTGATGAGATAGCAACTTGTCAACAAAGCATCGGACCAATATTTAGATGATAGATTGCCTTGAAATAAGAGGGAACAAGTTACCTCAAGAAGATGGCACATGTTGCGTTCTGCAACCCCGTTTTGTTGTGGGTATAAACACACGATAACTAGTGAATTATTCCCATCTGTTTAAAGAAATTACTGACAAAACTATTTGTGTACTCGGTCCCATTATCTGATCATAGTACCTTGATAACCTTATTATATTGTGTTCGCGCCATGTTAAAAAATTCAACCCGATTTCTGCCTTACTTTTCATCAAATAGACCCACGTAAGACGAGACTAATTATCAATAAATGATAAAAAATACTTATAACCATCTCTAGATAAAGTTGGGGAAGGCCCTCACACATCAGCTTGCACTAAATCAAATAAATCCAAAGAGCAAGAATCATGGTTCGGAAAGGGTAAACGGTGCAATTTAGAAAACTGACGAATATCGCACACATGCGAATCAAAGACAAAGCTATTATTAAAAGCCTTCAAAACCTTCTCCGAAGGACGACCCAACCATGCATGCCAGAATTTTGATTGTTCCTCTCCTTCTCTTCTTACTCATAGTCTAGGATTTTTGACACGATATAGGCCATCTTCAAAGAACCCTTCACCAATCATCTGACGAGTAACCCTGTCTTGAAAAATTGCCTTATTTTCAGAAAACAACATCACAATTCAAATCACGGGTTAACTTGGCAATAGATTAAAGATTAGCAGACAGGTCAGGCACAAATAGCACTTTAATGTATCAAGAACAAATATTCAATTTTCCAGTACCCTTAATAGGAACTTGAGACCCAGTCACCACTATTATGAATCCAAACATATCATCCATTTTAAGGTCTAAAAGTAATTGAGAGTTGCACACATGATCTGTAGCTCCTGAATCAAGTATAAACAACGAATTTGACAAGGTTGAATCATAAGATGCTGAAAAAACTCCCATACCATGATTATGAGCAAGACTAGTGCTTGGATTAACCTTCTGGTGATTTAGTAGTTCTTGAAGCTGGCTCGTCAATTTTCCAATTGAAGCCTGCAAGTCGGTCTGTTCTCCAATCGATCCAGTTTGACCCAATTCGGCAGTCATGGCGTCTGAAGCTCTGCCCAATCCGTTTGGCTTTAAATATGGGTTTTTTTTCCTACATCTCTCCTTGGAATGACCGTCTTTATCACAATGGTCGCAATAGTAGCGACTGAACCTTCCACGGCCCCGAGATCCACTGGATTTGGCTGCATCAGGAACTCAGGTTGATTACGTTCTTTAGCCACATGAATGCTGTTTTCTAATGACTCCCTCTCACTTGTATGATTAGATTTCATCACATGCTTACTTGTCTCTTCACGGTTCATTCGATTACAGATTGAACCAATTGACGGGAGTGGATCGGTGTTCAAAATTTTTTGTCATGGATCATCCAATTCAGGCCGCATGTTGGCCAGCAATACAAAGATCTGGTCATGCTTTTCACGGACATAGTAATCGTCTGCTTTATCAGTGCGGGGACGGTATTGTCTGAGTTCATCCCATCGCTTCTTCATCTGCCCGAAATAATCAGCAAATGATTGATTTTGTTGCTGCTTGAGGCTCCAAACTTCCTGTTGTAACTCAAACTCACGAGCAAAGTTATTTTGATCTCCATACATCTCTTTAAGTCCATTCCAGAGATCTCTCAAAGTTTCAGTACAACTCCAAATATCAAATACGGGCATTTGCAAATATTGAAATAACAATGAGAGTACTTGCTGATCATTTGTTTTCTAGTCAGTGTACTTCTCGGATATAGTGGGCGGACGTTCGATCTCATCGGTGATGTACCCGAGTTTGGCCTTCCCTCCGAGAGCGACGCTGACAGCACGAGACCACGGAACGTAGTTGTCCTTTCTGGCCAGCAGAACTGTGGTGAGGTGGTGCTGGTGAGGTGGTGCTGGCAACAGAACTGGTGCTGGCTTTGTTTTTAGGGTTTTCTTCACTCATAGTAGATGGTTAGGGTTATTTTGTTTCGATTTGAATGATTGAAAAAGAAGGACAAAGAATCGCTTAAGGCTCTGATACCATGTTTGTTAAATGCAGAAAAATAAATAAGGCAAAGATATACGTGGTTCAACTTATTGAAGCCTACTCCACGGAGCAAATCAGACCTTTTTCTTATTTTAAGGAGGCAGTGATGCACTCCTTATATAGAATTTGCTCATTACAGGCTTCCTTATCAGCTCTCCTACAATCAAGGGGTTGATTGCTACAATCTCCTTTGAATAAATCATCAAAATATATTTTTTCATATTTACCTAAGGAATATCCCTGTTTATCCTCAACAATCTCTCTCTCTCTCTCTCTCTCTCTCTCTCTCTCTCTCTATATATATATATATATATATATATATATATATATATATATGGACTTCCTCTGTCTCTAAATATAAGTCATGACTCATGAGTAGTCATTTTATAAAACTTAAGGTAATTTTTTTTGTTTTTCCGAAAATGTCTTCTAATCACCCTCTCAAAAGACATGAATGCTTTTAAACATCAAACAAAGAGAGATAAAGTAGAAAAGATACCTTCAAATATCTAATTAACGTAACAACAGTAACTTACAATTAATGACAAAAAAAAAATTAGCTACAATGACGCAAGGAGTAATAATTAGTGACAGATTTTTATTATAAAATCTTGTTAATAACTTCCTTAATTTTAAATTTACATCTACATATCCAAAAGATCCCGTCACTAATAAAGAGATAAATTGGTAACTATATATGGGAAAGTCAAGAGGATGAGGGCACTTCTTTAATTTTTAATCAAATTAAAATGACTCATTTAATTCCGACCAAGTTCTAATGGAGAGTATTAAATATTTTTAAGATTAGGTTTCAATCATGTATTGTTTAAGAAATGGACAAAAATATTTAACAAAAGACGGTACAAGCAGACAAATTATTATAAGTCTTCTAATGCTTGTAATTAGAGATGGACATATCTTTGTCAGATTCAGATGTGTTGACGGATATGCTGTTGGGCGTGAAAGATGCAAATTTATAAGAAAGGGGGACAAAATAAGGTTAATTATAAAAAGAAGCAACATAATATTATTAATTCTAAAAATGAAACATAAGAAAATATTATTTGGAACATCCCAATGGATGGAGTGGCGAGCTCGCTGACCATAGATCTCGAGTTCGAATCTCACAAACATCCTCCTGGATAAGGGGAATGACGATATGCATGAAAACTTATTCGGACACCGCTAAAATAAAAAAGAAAAAAATATTTGGGAGTTATTACTATACACGATATAATTAATGTTATGAATTGTTGTGAATTGCTCAAGTCGAAATAGGTTTTGATAGCTAGCCGGTGTAGAAGATAATATCACTAACAATTAAAATTGCTCAAGTCGAAATACGCTTTAATAGCTAGCCATTCTTCTCCTAATCTCTTGTTCGATCGGCTCATTAATTCATTCGAGGTATGTTTCTCTCTTCTGTTTACATTAAGCTGTTCCCCAAACCACAAATTAATCAATAGATGGAGTAACAAGCGTGAAGACCAAAGGTCTCGAGGTGAAATCTCACAAACACCTTACTCCAACTCGAATTTTTTCGGTAATTTTCTCTTCTTTTTGACGAGTTAAAAAGAAACATACAAATCAAGAATATATATATATATATATATACGGTTTTGTTAAGGCGCGCTCCGACCGTTACCGTAACGGAATTGTTGCTACAATGCTCATGCAGTCAACCAAGCGGGACAACAATTCCATTACGGTAACGGTTGGAGCGCGCATTAAGACGCATTCCAGAATGCGCCTTAGCAAATCCGATATTTTTTTTTTTTTTATTATTATTATTTGTTTACACACTCAAGTTTTGTTTTGTAGTAATGAAATTGTCTTCTGTTTTCCAGCATCAGCGATCTTGCCTCTTGATCTTCTCTAATCTCTAGGTCAGCTCAATCAAGGTGTGTTTCTGATCTCCTCTTCTGTATTCTGTAATTAGTAATTTTTCTTTCCTTTTCCCTCTGATTTAATTAAGCTATTTTCTTAACTCTTTCACACTAGTAATATAAAATTGGTTAATATTGTATCCTTGATTTTTAGTTTATTTTGTTATCGGTGACCGTTTATTTTAAATGTGTCAAAAAAAATTATTTTCAATCTACATTCTTGCTTCTAAGGTTTATAAGGGGCACCATCAAATTATTGTTTTGCTCTTATAAATTTTCCTTAAACAATTTTTGTTAAGTTCTAAGTAAACTTTTATTTGCATCAACAAAGATTAAATTTAAATTTAAAAATAATAGTAATAAAATAAGGATTAAAGTTGAAAATTGTAAAGATGTTGATGCAAACCTAGCTCTTAACTAGATAGACACGACACGAGTATAAAACTTTACCCCAAATGATTACTAGGTTTGTCTTTTGAACGTATATTGACCTGACGTTGTTTTTCAAGCGTGAACCAATATCTCTAAAAGATGATGACACAACTAACCCAAGCTAAATTGTTTGATAAGTTAAGACTTCAATGAAGAATGAAAGAAGATAGAGAATACTTTCAAATTTCAAAATATATTGAATAAACTGAAGTGTTAGTGAATAATAATACAAAAGCCCTATTTATAACTATTATAAGATGCCTAATTGAATTCATCTAATATTAAGGTAGTAACTAAAAAAATCTAAAATGATCTTCTAATTAAATTTGGAAAGCAAATAATTAAAAGACTAATTTTAAATTAATTAAAAATCATGGTCAAAATTGATTTGACCAATTTGTAACTAAATAT
Source organism: Parsonsia alboflavescens (assembly GCA_028571225.1). Lineage (NCBI taxonomy): Eukaryota > Viridiplantae > Streptophyta > Magnoliopsida > Gentianales > Apocynaceae > Parsonsia > Parsonsia alboflavescens. Next base: position 20,115 of record JAOXNR010010384.1, read on the forward strand.
ACTGAAGGTTGCTGTCTTGAGACAAATTAATGTTGAAGTCGGTGAATTCGACAGTCGTGAGATGATGAATTGGGCCAAAACGTGAGAGTCATTAGCCCATGCAATTTGGATTCATCTTGGTATGAAGAGAAGTCAACCAAGAGATGATGATGATGAATGACCACTTCAACAGGAGCCCGTGAGTAATTTCAACCGGTGAGGGAGCATTCACTGGTGCAAGAGATAACAGAACCGGTGCGGAAGATTTTGAACGACCGATGCCCTCAATTTACAGAGCCGATGCCTTAAGAATCCATTTGACCTGTGCCGATTATTTCCTTGTCTCTAGTGCAGGGTTATTTCAATCGGTGCCTCGGCAAAGGACTAGTGTCGGTGGACACGCCGGGAATCAGGCCGGTGGCTCTTGGTTCGGCCAGTTTTCAATTTCTTCTTTCTCCAAATTCGTTCCCAAACTTTTGTCTATTTTAAACAGTATTTTATATACTTGATTTTCATCAATGATAACTTCTAGAGCATCAAATTCAAGATCGTATTGGACCAATTAAATTAACAAACACATTTGTCCTCAAACAGATGATTGAATCTTCATTTCTAGCACTTCCCTGGACTCCATCACATGTGCTAAGAAAAAAAATACAGCAATATTTATAATAAATCGAGTTTTAAATAGTATATTACTTATATGTCATCGGTTTTTAACTGATTTTTGTAACTTCCAGTCAAAAAGACTGACGTTATCAAACCCTTTGGACACAATAATTCATCCCCTAACATATTTCACATTGATAATTTCTTTGACTTCATCATTGTGGAATTTTAGGCGAAATCTTCCAATGCCTTCAACCTTTTGCTTCAAACAGTTCAACACTTAAATAATCCAAAGTCTTCCTAATGTGCAAAGTCTCAAAAAATTCTTGATCAGTGCAGATATGAGCATCAACAGTACATAATTCAACCAAAATTATCCTCTATTGATAGAAGTTTAATTATGGTAAAAAAGAAGATATTTGATGGTAAGACTAAGCTATGTGGCATCCATGACCTGCTGTGGGATTTGGGCATGAGAGAATTATGTAAAGAAGGGCCACATATTTTCGGCAACAAATCATTTTGTTGTTCAGACACTACGAATGGTGACATGAAGTATGCTATAGGTGTCAGCCAGACTCTTCTCATCTTTCACCAAACATCTGAATCAGATTATCCAATCAGTTCTGAAGGATTCAAACAACTTAGGGTGTTGGACATTCTGAATCAATCTTTTGACCATTTTCCCATAGAAATTACTGGCTTGTTTAACTTGAGGTATCTTGCTCTGGCCACTTCTGGTAATATTCCCTATCTAATATGTGAACTTCTGTATTTGGAAACATGACTCAATTATCATGAAGGGGCAGGTCAAGAGCTGCCAAAGGAAATATGGAAATTGCCACACCTTAGGCATCTCCAAGTTGGAACTTGCACTTACTTGCCCAATCCGCCAAATATTGATTTTGAAGGAAGCCATGAGTCACTTCTACCTAATCTTCAATCACTATCTCATTTAAGTTGTTCCAGTTGTACTGAGGAAGTATTTTTAAATACTCCAAATTTGAAAAAACTCAGGATCAATGAATATGAAGAGGGTGATAATGAAGATGCGCACTTGTGTTGTGCGCTCAAAAATCTTGTCAACTTGCATTGACTTGAAAGCCTAAAATTATGCTGCAATTCAAAAGTGGGAAGGCCAAGAAGTATTCCCTACTGGGTTAGTTTCCTTCCAAATCCTATCAAGTTGACTCTATCTGGAAGCAATCTGCCATGGATTGAAGTGAATGCTCTGGCCATGCTACCCCATCTTGAGGTTCTCAATCTAAAGAAGAATGCTTTTAAAGGCCAGGAATGGGAAATGGATGATGAAGAATTCCTCCAATTGAGATATTTGCTGCTCCATTCATTGGATCTGATTTTCTGGAATGCACAGAGGGAGAATTTCCCTAAGCTGCAGTGCTTATATATCAAGGCGTGTTATAACCTATGCCGCATCCCTATAGGGTTTGGATACCCTTGAGAAAATTGACTTGGACTTCTGTAACCAAATGATATATGATTTGGTCATTGAGATTCAAAGAGAACAAATGACCAATGGGAACGATAAACTCATTTTTCAAGCTGGCCGTGCCGTTACGATTACAAAATTTTTTATTATTATTATATAAAACTGTACAAAGACAGGGGATTAGGCATGGACTCCTACCTGTTTATTAAAGAAGAAATAAAATGGCCATACAGCCTTACAAAGCAAAGAGAAGTGGAAATCATCTTAATCTTGCTAAGGGAGGATTCTGGGAAATAATCAATCTAGAATAGGCATTTCGTATGCCTTATTTATATGATAAAACTGCCAATTAATCTTACGTATTACCTTCCTAATACTACTAGTATCTTCGGAGTAGATTGAAGCACAACGAGCCAGCCAAATTTCATGACAAATAAGTGTTGGAATGAGTTTAGCTACGGAGCCCAATCCCTGTGATTTTGCTCCCCAACTGTGTAATCTGTCTGCTAGCAGCCGTGAATGATTTTCCATGCCAAAAGCACTGCAATGGTGACACCAGACAGCCGTACCAATAGAACAATCCCCGAAGAGATGAGCGATTGTTTCCCTAAACTCCCGACAATGACATCGAGAAGCTAACTGATATCCCAAATGAGACCGTACGTCATCCGTTGCCAAGAAGTGCTTGCTTAGTTTCCACATGAAGATGGACCATGAGAGAGGTATGTGCTGGTGGAAAAAATTGTCCGTACTGCTATCACTCAACTCCTCCTCTAAAGCCGAAATGCATTCCGAAATGTTAAACCGAAAATGTGAGGACAGATTCCATATGTAAACCGTAGTCCCATTGTCAACTTCCTGATCTATCAGACTCTCAGCCCATTCCCGTGCTTGCAGCATCCTTTTCCATACTCTCGATCCCTCCGTAACCAACCCCTATCCTTGCTGGAAGCCATACTTCATCTTGAGCTAACGAGCCCACAATGAGTTGGAAGACTGAAACTTCCACCAAAGCTTGAAACCGTAAGCTGTAATTGTTCTACTTAGGGATGATAAAGCCAGTCCACCTCTGTCATACGACTGGGCTATGCTGCTCCATGCGCACCAATGTCGATTACTACCAAACTCCGAGTGGCCCCAGAAGAAGTATGCAAAGTGCCGTTCTAATTCCCGAATGACTTGCTGAGGAGGATTTGGAACAGCCAACAAGTAGGCCGAACGTGCTTGATCAGTATCAGCCTTCCCCCGGGTGATAAGTATTTCCTCTGCCAACCATTGATGCGAGCTTTGATCTTACTAACCAGCGGTTCATAATATGAGATCTTTGCTCTGCCTAGGAAAATTGGACAGCCAAAATAAACCATTGGAACCCATTGAACCAAACAACCAGTAATTTCCTTCAATTGTGCCTGTCTCTGCAGAGAAATATGGGCGGAAAGATACATGGAGCTCTTATGAAAATTTATTTTCTACCCCGAGTAATCTTGGTAAAATCTGAGAAAATCTATCAGTGAGTGGAGCCCCTTTTTCAGCCCTCCTGTGAAAATAATGATGTCATCTGCAAAGCTTAAATGAGAGATAGGGAGACTAATACGATTTGTAATAAAGTCCCCCATACCATCATTATACAAGAGTTTATTCAAGCCCCAAGAAAGCACTTTCGCCGCCAAGATGAACAATGTAGGGGATAGACTGTCCCCTTGACGGACTCCTCTAGTAGAAGAAAAGAAGCCACATAACCTCCCATTTATGGTTACAAAGAACTTATTAAATGCCAAGCAGTTGTAGATGAGATTCAAAATGCGGCTATTGAATCCAAATTTCCTTAACACCTCCAAAAGAAAAGGCCACTTTACTCTATCGAATGCTTTCAACATGTCAAGCTTCAGGATCATATTACCCCCAACACACTTCTTATTCAACGAGTGAATTAACTCAGAAGCTAACAAGATATTGTCAGAGATGTTCCAACTCTTCACAAGACTCCTTTGATTCGGACAAATCAAATCAGGAAGTAATTTAGCAAGGAATAGAGAAATTACCTTCCCGATTACTTTGGATGAGAAACTACACAAACAAATGGGTCTAAAATCAGCAAATTTCTCTGGATTGTAATTCTTTGGAATTAGGACAACCCGAGTGGCTGTAAATTGCTGTGGAATAAGTACACTGGACCAAAAATCCCTAACTGTTTGGAACATTAATGGCTGAACGAGCTCCCAAAAAGCTGTGAAAAACTTCACTGTCCCCATCTAAGCTGAAGACTGCTATCCGAATTCCCTCCAAGCTTGGTAATGCCGAAAGCTCCTTGTTGGTTTCTTGATCCATCTCCTTCGGTATGTCCTTTGTGAACTTTCGTGGGTCTTGTTGATAGCCCGTATCATTTGATAGCAGCTCTGAATAAAAGTTCACTGCCTCTTGCTCTATCTTCGTTCTGTTCGTAAGCCAATTCCCTTCCCTGTCTTTTATTTTATGAATCTACAATGCCGCTCTCCGAGTATGCCAATAATTTGAGAAGTATGATGTGTTCCCTTCCCCTTCCTTAAGTCATTTAATTTTGGATTTCTGTCTCCAAAATACCTCCTGATTCCTTAAATGAAAAATCAGATTAGCCCTTGCTTTGTGAAGTTCCTCTCGATTAGCTGCTGTAGCTTTTGCCATATAGACTTCTTCCCATGTAGAAACTAAGCTCTCAGCCTTTTGTACATTGGTTTTGACATTGCCGAATACCTCTTTGTTCCATACCCTGATGGCCTTCTTTAATCTGCCCAATTTCCCAACCAATTGTTGCATCCCATTGCCGTTCAGTGGCTGCTGCCAAGAGCTCTCAACCACACCTCGAAAATCCTTGAGATGGAGCCACATGCATTGAAAATGAAAATTTCTCTGGCCTGAAATTTCTACCATGTCTGTAGAGACCAACAACGGACAATGATCTGAAGGAATGCGGGGAAGATGCTCCACTGTTGTGCTATGAAATGTGCTTTGTCAGCTTTCATTTATTAATACTCGGTCTAATCTTCACCATAAAGAAGGAAAAGAAGTTCTATACCATGTATAACTATTGCCCAAAAATGGCAAACCCAACAAGCCGCAATGCTCCAAAATATCATTAAATTCCCTTATAGGTCTAAGAGCCGGAGAGGAGCCTGAACTTTCCTCCAACTTCCGCACTACATTAAAGTCTCCACCCACCAGCCACGGTCCTGAAACCATTGCTGAAACTTCCGCCATCTCCATCCACAACAATCTACAAGCAATATAATCACAAGCCACATATACGAAAGACATAATACATTCTCCCTCCAATCCCATGTACTTTTCAATTTGACAAGACACCATTTGATTTGTATCTCTCATCACAGAGACATTCAATTCAGAGCACCAAAATAACCAAATTTCCCCATTCATGTTAGAGTGATAATTAGGTAATTGAAGTCTATAAGCATACGAAGCAATCCTAGAGTATTTCACCAGCGGTTGCAAGACAGCAACTAATTGTGGCTTATAATGCAAAACATGAGATTTCAATTTTTCAAAAGAATTACCTATACCTCTTACATTGCAGATTAAAACGTTCTTCAAATCGACCGATTGGAGGATGAGCTACTCCAGGATTGTTGCCTTGTGACAACACTCAAAGGGGGAACTTCTTTTTTCTTCTTAGCCACATTAGGTGGAGCCGATTGAGGTTCACTACTGTATGGGATTTCCTCCTACAGGTACCCTCTGATTGGATTAACAGCATCTTGGCCTGAAACAAAATCTCCTGATGTGCTTAAGTGAGCTTCTCAGATTTATGCAGAGTCATTGACTGCTGCTGGAACGTCCAGTTCCTCTTGTGCTATTGCAATCTGCTGCCCAATTTCAGCAGCCTGAGACTATCCCATTTTATAGCCTATTGGTGTCTCATGTTCTCCTGCAAGTTCCTATCCAGCCTGATTAAGTTCTGCTGCTGGAGTTATTTGGTTGCCCGGTTGTGGATTTTCACCGAGGGATGACTGATTTGCTGTCTGATTTTCAATTGGAGTGTTATCTTCACGAGCTGAGTGCCCAAAATTTGAGTTGATTGGTTGAACCTAATTGCCTTCAGTTCGCCTTGCCTCAGCTATGGCATTCTTCTATTGCACGGCTTGCTGTAAAATTAGGTCCATTGTATCAACATCTTTAATCTTACAGATCTGTAGGCTCTTAACTGTAGGGTTTTGATGTTCTGTTCGTGTAACCGCTAGGGTCTTTTTCACCTTCAAGGTCGAATTTTCACATGACAAAATTCTTGGGAGTGGCCAATCTTTTTGCAATGAGCACAACAACGCAACGTGTGTTCATATGTTATTGGTTTCCAAAATCCCAAATCTTCTTGATGGATCCAAATTCTATTTGGCAATGTGCGTAGAAGATCAATCACAACACACACTCGGGCAACACTTGGTCTCGACATGTTTGTTGTAGGAATATCAATCTTAAGAGGTTTCCCAACTACGGATGCAAACGAATGAAGAATCTCCTTCTTGAAGAAGTGTATAGGCAAATTTGGGAAGGAGATCCATGTCGAAATGGTTGACGGTTCCTCCTTTACAAGGAATTGAGGCTTCCATTTGAGAACCTTCATCGGAATGCCATTGAGCATCCATGCTCCTTTCAGCCACAGGCGACAATAGTCATCTTCGTGAGATACCCGAATCAGAATATGTCTTGCATCGATCAACCCAATTGTGCAGTCGCCTTTGAGCCCTATCGTTGGAACGATTTACGAACGTTGTCGAGTGTAGGTTTCCCGTATTAGAACTTCCCTATCAATGCTAATTTGAATGGAGCAGAGAGGCTGGTGACTTCCTCCTTAGCGAAGAAGAAAGCCGGCTCTCCCTTGAAAATCTGCGGCGGCTTCAGCAGAATTGTAATTATGGATAGGATTTCGCTTGTGCTGGATTGGTCTTTGAAGAGAGAAGAGAAAGAGCAATTTCCCCATGGAGGTGGGGCCGCCGGTGGGGCAAGGTTGGGTGGCGGCACAGCAGCCGCCATCTTTCTTGCTACGGAAGTTTGGATTTTGCGGGAGAGAGATTAGGGTTTCTATAGAGAGAAAGTTTTTAATCTATTCACTGGGCTACAATTAAAAATATATATATATATATTTGAATTACTTTTAGACTTATAAATATATATATATATATAAAATATATTTAATATTCAATATAAAATTTATATTTGTAATTATTATTATTTAAAAATTATTTTATATTTTAATTTAATAGTTATTTATTATTTTATTTATTTTTAATATTACATTTATATTAAATATATAATAATATAAATATGTAAAATAATCAGTTCGATAATTTAAAATCTAGATTTATATATATATATATATATATATATATATATATATATGTATGTATGTATACATATACATATATACAGTGTTAGTTGATTACTTGTTTTAGTCTACTTGGGTGATCTGATTGTGTTTTGTTGCAGTTTCAGATGATCGGTTTTGTTGTGATATTTGTTTGGTTGGCTATGCAATTGAACATTTCCTAGTCTAAAAGAGCTTCTCATTTCTCAGAAATAGAAGCCTAAATGAGGTTCTTTTCAGGAAAATAGAAGTTGTTTAGGCTACAAAACCGACCGGAATGACGTAACCGACAACCATCTTCTTTCCAAAATTTCGGCATGAAAATCGAGATTCCTGATTTCGAAGGTAGGGCACATCCCGATGAATTTTTAGATTGGTTACATACGGTGGAGAGGATTTTGATCTTCGAGATCTGAAGGAAGAACAAAAGGTTAAGATTGTCACGATTAAGTTGCGGAAACATGCTTCGATCTGGTGGGAGCACGTTAAGAAGCAACGCGCCAGAAAAGGAAAGTCGAAGATCTCAACTTGGGACAAGATGAAGAAACTACTGCAACAGAAGTTCCTGTCGGTACACTATCGTCAAGAGGAGTTTATTGATTATCATTCCATTCGGCAGCGGGAGTTATTAGTGGAGCAATATATCGCGGAGTTTGATCGGCTACGCATGAGGTGTGATATTGCCGAGGAAGACTCGAAGACGGTGGCATGATTTTTGGCAAGTTTGAAGTTCGAGATTGGTGATGTGGTTCAACTGCAGCAATATTGGACGTAGGAAGATGTTTGCAGATTGGCCCTGAAGGTCGAGGGACAGCTTAGACGGAAGAGTAGCTTCGGTTCGGGATCTAGGGTTCTAAACAAATTTCAGGACAACCCTAGCAGGCAATCGTCTTCAGCGGCGGCAGCGGCTGTGAGTAGAGGAGACAAGGGCAAGTTAGTAGTCAAGGATGGATAGCAAAGCAGAACTGGCAAAGAGGAGACGACGGCAACAGTCAAGCACTATTTTAAATGTCAATGCATTGGGCACTTTGTCGCAGACTGTCCAAATAGGCAGTTCGTGACACTCAGCAGGGAGGTACTTGAGCTAGGTTTTGACAACGAAGAAGAGGAGCCTAATGATGCACAAAAGGAGAAGGACATTGTATATGCTGATTCGGGAGAATCCCTTGTGATTCGGCGAGTGCCAAGTGTGGCGGTAGTAGAAGATGAGTCTTGGTTGCGACATAATATCTTCCATACTCGGTGTACTGCCGAAGGGAAGGTTTGCAACATGGTCATTGAAAAATTGCAAGAATGTGGTTTCCACGATGATGGTAGAAAAATTGGGTTTGGAAACAATTGAGCACCCGCAACCCTACAAATTGTCGTGGTTGAAGAAGGGCAATGAGGTAAAAGTCGGCAAACGGTGCTTAGTTCAATTTTTGATTGGAAAAAAAATATACAGATGAGGTCTGGTGTGATGTTGTTCCGATGGATGCTTGTCACATTCTATTAGGGAGGTCGTGGCAATATGATAGGAAGGCGACACATGACGGATTTCGAAACACATATTCCTTCAGCAAGGATAGCGAGAATATCACACTGGGCCTACGGATTTGAGGAAGACACCAAGGAATTTGTTGTCTGGAATAGAATTTCGTAGGAAGAGGAGGAGGGCAATTGAAAATTTTGCGTTGGTTGTTCTAAAAAAAAAAATGCAGAGCAGTCCGAGCTTCCTAAGCTGGTTGCTCCATTACCGGATCATAGTTAGTTCAGAAGTGCTAGACAATTCAAGGAACTGCATTCTCAGGATCGTTCGTGGATTAAACGAAAGAACTTGCAGTGTAAATGACGGATCAGTAAACATCGGAGGAAGATGATGCAGCGGGCATGACCGAGTCAGATTCGAAGACGAATCTTTTCCCAGCCGGGGAGAATAATGTTGGGGCACTGTTCACCGCAGGTCACTATTCATCACGGGTCACTTTTATTTAGGGGTATTTTCATAATTTTTTTGTTTATTATTTCCGAATCGGATTAGGTTTTTTTTTATTAGTTCCGATTAGGATTCTTTTTATTAATTTCGAGTAGGATTCTTTTTACTAATTCTGATTAGGATTAGGGTAGATTTTAGGTTATAGGCTATAAATATCTCGTTTTGTCTTCGTTACAAACAGCTTTTGTCCCGATTGCTCGTTGAGGGCAGCCATTGTGGATGAGCATCATGCCGGAGGGTTAGAAGAACATTTTGGAATTGACAAGACGTTGGCATCGATGCGGGAAGATTTTTACTGGCCTAGAATGGAGCGGGACGTGATTCAATGTGTTCAACGATGCAAAATCTGTCATATTGCTAAAACTAAGAGTAGCAATGCCAGATTGTACTTGCCATTACCTGTTCCGTTGGCACCTTGGGAAGATATCGGTGTCGATTTTGTTTTGGGACTGCCAAGGATGTAAAGGAATAAGGATTTGGTTATGGTAGTGGTCGCGAGATTCTTGAAGAAAGTTGATGCAGGATGATTTTGGATCACCTGCAATTATCTGAAAACAATCGAACAGGAAAAGAAAAAGGTCCCGAAATCGTGAGTGATCACGATGTTTGCGTGATCACTCACGTTTTGGCTTAACTTGAATTGCAATTCAAAACCAAAAGTAAAGAGAAAGAAAAGGAATTTCGATCCCTGGAATAATGTCTAAAAACAAAGCTTTCAGATGTTTGCGGTCACTGTTCATTTATGGGTATTTTTGTAATTTTGTTGTTTATTATTTCCGAATCAAATTAGTTTTTTTTTTTTGTTAGTTCCGATTAGGATTCTTTTTATTAATTTGGAGTAGGATTCTTTTTATTAATTTCGAGTAGGATTCTTTTTATTATTTCCGATTAGGATTAGGGTAGATTTTAGGTTATAAGTTATAAATATTTTGTTTTGTCTTAATTACAAACAGCTTTTGATTAATTAAAATTTCCAACTTTGGTTGTTTTTCCGAAAACTTGTGTGTTTTCGAAAAATTTTCCAACTTTTCTTCTATTTAGCCATACTTTTCGATATTGTTCTTGCATCAGAACTCGGCTGAAGAAGCTCAGAAACCATTCTCTTGCAGGTTTTTTTTTTAGTTTTTTCCACTTAATATTTAATTTTTGACCATATTGTAATTTCTCCTTATCTAATAATTTCCTAGCAACGAATGATATAAGACCGCATCTAGGGTTCCAGCTAGCCTCCCGGTGTCACGGTGAGGAGTTTCGTGAAACGAAAGTGCATCTCTTTGGGGGTTGTCCGGTCGCTGTGGCTGTCAGGTCTCATTACAGTCAAGTATTTGATGTTGTAGAGCACTCAATAGAGCTGGAGTATAGACTACTTAGTTGAAGTCAATCACGGAGATTGGGTGTGCGAGCAAAACTCATCCCATCGCTCATTTGTCATGAATGGCTCGGTGTGCCTCATATTATTTTGACGAACCCAGTAGTTTTAGGAAGGTTATGAACAAAATTAACAGACAGCTTTATCACATTAATAAATCATACAAGTTGCCCATTTTAGATAGATCATTTCAAGAATTCTTCCTTAGTTAGGTTTGAAGGTGATTTTCACTATTCTTTTGCTTTGTAAGGCTTTTATGCCCATTTTATTTCTTTAATAAACAGGTAGAGGTCTGCATCTAACCACATGTCTTTAGACGGTTTATTAGAAAAAAAACAAAAAACAAAAAAAAAAACTAAATAAAATTTTAATAAGAAAATTGAGATTGTAATTTAAAAATAAATTAAGTGATTTTTATTTTTTTTAATGCAACCCGGCTGATCTGATTGTGTTTGAATTGCAGGTGAAGTTGTGGCTTTTTTCTCTGTTTTTGTTTGGCTAGCTATGCAATTGAAACTTTTCAAATCTAATCGGAATAGACGAAGTCGGAAATTAACCAATCTCATCCGGAAGCAGGGCCTTTTTTTTTTTAACATGAACTATAATTCCTCCTTCTTTGAACTGTATTATATTGAAATTTATTTATTCTCCGATAATTATTTTTTGGGAAAATTAGTTACCCTTTTTTTTTATATACATCTCACCTCTCTTCTAACCCTCCCTATACTCCCAAGTATTAACTATGGCTCCTCACTTAGTTATTCTTATCATATCACGAAACATCATAATCCTAAATATTATCACTTATCACCAAGCTATATAT
>JAOXNR010010395.1:0-31662 GCA_028571225.1 Parsonsia alboflavescens
GTACTATCACCTTACTCAATAGCATCTACCATCCTTAGGTATCTAGTTCTATTACCATTGAATCACAAGAATACTCAGTATAGTAACAATTGTACTACCGAGGCCTCGGGTTCAGTGATCCAACTAAGAACAACACACAAGAGGGCGATTTACCCATCTCATAAATGAAATGGCATAGGGACCCTATTGTATGAGTCTGTCTTATCTAACTAACTCCAAGTACCTAACATACAAGGCTATTGATCTCCATAATGTGATCTCATCGATCGCATATCAAAGCACAGGGAACTAGCTTCGCCAGACCACCAACCCATACTCATGTCATGAGGACGTGTCCACGCAATAGCAACAGTGATATTAGTTCTCTCTTCTTTGATAGTACCTTCAGAGAACAAACACTTAATGGTCTTGTTCTACACATACAAAATGTGCTAACAAATAGTTCGGGAGCACTACCCAATGACTAAAGGTAAGTTACCCTACTTAAAGGAGACTAATGTGTCATGACCTTTGTTCAGTGGAACGCCCAATTCCATTAATTGGCGAATAACTAATTCCTTATGATTTAAACTACTAGTGATCCGTACCTTCTATGCTGAACGTCCCAACATGCAGATCACCTATTTAAATCAATTTGGACCTTATTGCATGTGATGCTAATATGTAAAAAATTACTTATTAAGATTATTGTCTTTTACACTTTTGCTCAGAAAATAATAGCCTTTTTGGGCATAAATCCCAACATTATGGACTGGGAAACGTCCCAAAATGTCTGTTATGAAGATTTGGTGCAGTGAAGTTTTCGTGAAACGTCAAGTTTTTGATAAACTAGAGCCCAAACCTGACAAGTGTCTCTTTGTAGGTTATCCTAAACTAATGAAAGGATATTAATTTTTTATAACCCCATTGAGCAAAAGGTGTTTGTAGCTCATACAGGCATCTTTTTAGAAAGAGAATTTTTCTCTAAAAGAGCAAGTGCTACAAAAGTAGAACTTGAAGAAGTTCAAGAACTACAAAGAGATACAACTGATATAGAGATGGAAACTGAGCAGACAACACAACCTATGGTTGATCAAGGACTTGCTCAACAGACACAAGCTCCGAGTAGGTCACTTAGGACACATCGTCAGCCATAGAGATGTGGGTTTTTGATATCTCAGAATGGTGATGTGTTGCTCATAAATTAAGATGAGCCTACTACCTACTAAGAAGCTATGATGGGCCTAGACTCTGAGAAATGGCTTCAAGCATTGAGATCTGAATTGGAATCCATGTATACAAACCAAGTTTGGACTTTGGTTGATAAACCTGAAGGGGAAAAACCCATCAGGCGCAAATGGGTTTTCAAGAAGAAAACTGACATGGATGGTAAAGTTCATACTTACAAGGGGCGAGTAGTCGCCAAAGATTTCAAACAAGTTCATGGTATTGACTATGACGAAACTTTTCACTTGTAGCTATGATCAAATCAATCAGGATCTTACTTGCTATAGCAACATATCATGATTATGAAATCTGGCAAATGGATGCCAAGACTGCTTTTCTGAATGGAAAGCTTCTCAAGGATGTGTATATGACAGAACCAGATGGTTTTGTCGATCTAAATAATGCTGAAAAGGTGTGCAAGCTACAACTAGTAGTTGGAATTAAAGCAGCATCTCGTAGTTGGAATCTTCGTTTTGATTATGCAGTCAAGGAATTTGGCTTCACTAAAAATGAAGATGAACCTTGTGTCTACCAGAAGTTCAATGGGAGTATTGTGGTATTCCTGGTATTATATGTGGATGACATACTTATTATTGGAAATGACATCCCACCTTACAGGCTGTAAAGACTTGGCTAGGAAGTTGTTTTTCCATGAAAGACTTGGGCGAAACAAATTATATACTAGGTATAAGGATCTATAGAGATAGATCCAGATAGTTGATTAGCCTAAGATAGAGTGCATATATAGACAAGGTGCTAAAGAGATTTAGCATGCAAGTGTCTAAGAAAGGATTCTTGCCTATGACACATGGCATAAATCTTTCGAAAGGATAGTGTCCAATAATAGAGGAGGAAAGACAACACATGAGTAAGATTCCATATGCATCTGCCATTGGATCTATCAAGTATGCTATGTTATGTACATGTCCCGATGTTTCATATGCTTTGAGCATGACAAACAAATACCAAGGTGATCTAGGGGAAAGCCATTAGATTGCTCTTAAGAATATCCTTAGATATTTACAAAATACTAAGGATACATTCCTAATATTTGGAGGTGAGGAAGAGCTTATTGTAACAGGTTATACTGATGCTAGTTCTCAAACAGATAAAGATGATTTTCGATCACAATCAGGTTTTGTATTTTGCCTCAATGATGAGGCTGTATGTTGGAAAAGTTCAAAGCAGGCAACAATGGCTAATTCTACAAAAGAAGTTGAGTATATTGCTGCTTTTGAAGTAGCAAAAGATCCAGTTTAGATCAAGAAGTTGATCACTGAGCTTGCGGTGGTTCCTAGTATCACTGATCCTGTGGAGCTTTATTGTGACAGCAACGGAGCTATTGCATAGGCTAGGGAACCAAGATCTCACCAGCAATCTAAACATATACTTCAGTGATACCACCTTATTTGAGAAATTATCTAGAGAGGAGATGTTAAGATATGCAAAGTACCAACAGATGACAATGTCGTTGATCCCTTGACGAAACCTCTAATGCAGTAGAGACATGATCATCACACTAGATCTATGGGCATTAGATTCATGAGTGATTGGTCTTAGTGCAAGTGGGAGATTGTTGGATATGCCCTAAGAACATATGATGATTTTACTTAGTTGGTGTAACTTTGTAACATGATGCTTTTTATATCATTATATAATTTACTTTTATATCTGCGTTTCATTAAATAAATTATGGAATGTTCTTAGTCTATTCTTCAAACGTCCCTTGTCAAATGTTATTGAGATTAGGATATCAATTACACGTTGAGACTAGTATGTGTTGATTGATGACAACCGTCATAGATATGAGATATCAAATCATCACATAGGTACATGTAAAGTATCGTGTACTGGATTGACCCGCCATGAAATCACTTCATGGATTGTTATATGAGTGTCATGAGTGATTTTGTTGTGATAATTATGTCTCATCTTTTGACTTGAGGTCATCAGAGATTCCTACATGAAAGATTGCATACTTTGATATTGTCAAACGTCACTCTTAACTGAGTGGACAATAAAGGCATGTATTGAGTATGTCCTAATTTGTGCTATGGAATGTTGAATCATCAAGATAGGATTTGTCCATCTTATATAACAAGGGAGTGATGTCTAGCATTCTTTGTTGAGTAAGATTATGAAATGCATGGCCATGCACGAATAAGGAGGTATGAGATATTTATCTTATTCTGTTTAATTAATCTATTCGAGGCTGAGAATTAAGATATTGAGCTTTACGAGTATGACAAGTTCCATGACTCGTGTTCAATTTTGACTTCCTAGACAAAGAGATTAAGACATGTTATTTTTATCACAAAAGGTTTTGCGTTGTCACTGATATTCTTGTTAAATTGGATTGCAATAATGTGTTGCTAGACACTGATGATTGTACATGACATTAAATATCGTTAATGTCGAATGCCAATTTTACGAGGACCAATTGGGTCACACATTCAGATCGTATCGCTTAATGGGTAGAATCTATTTTGGGACCTAAATGTAATTAGCTTAAGTTGTTTAGGCTAATTCATGAATAGGAATTAACCAAAATATAATTAAGAGTTAATTATGTGATTGAATTGTATATTTCTAGGTTGGTGGAACCTAGACAAAGTTTTATCAGTCACACTCTGATAGGCCTCTCGTTTTGAATTCAATTTAGAACATAAAGACGAGATTGATTTATCTAGAAGACTTCTTATCACGAAGTCTTTTAGGGTTTTTTAGAAGATTACGCCTCCCTTTTTCTTTTAAAGTGTCTGCGGAGAAAAAAAAAACAGAGAGTTCAAAGAAACTGAAAAACGAGAAAAACAATATTCCCTATTGAATCTAGCAGTTCAATCGTGTTTATCTCGTTGCTGTGTTCGTGAGACATACCTTAGAAGCAGACGTTCGTGTGACGAAGTAGAGGCAAAGGTCGGAGACTTTTGCTGGTGGCTGTAAATAGATTCCGATGTTCATCTTCTATCTGAAAAATTTAGAAAAGGTAATGTCTGTACCCTCTCTAGACTCCCTCCGATCAATGCCTGGAGGAGGTCTGTTTGTGGCCTTCCCTTCAATGAGCAAGAAAAAAAACATGAGAGAAAAGAAAACAAGAGCTCACATGAAAAGGAAAGAGAAAATGAGAGTGCTCTAGTGAGCAAGAAGGAGAATTATATTCCTACTTCTAACATTGATCATTCTCTTTCGAGTGTTTCCTTGTTTAGGATGCAAGAATTTGAGGCTCTAAGCAAGATGAAGGGAGGCAAGGACAACATGGAGATTAATCCTATGCTAAGTTGGTATATTCTTATATCTACACTTGGTGATAATTTGTTGAACTTTGAGCATGAAAATGAGTTTTCTATAATTAAGAACAATTGTGGAACTGTTCATGATGTTCATAAACAAGGTGTTTTTGAGAAAATTCTTGAGCATGCTGATTTCTTATCTAAAGAAGGCATGTCTTATACTTCTTTAAGCTTAGTGTCAGCTTTCGTGGATTTTGAGTTCGTGAAAGAATATGAGTGTGAATATGTGTTTGATGTTTCAAGACAAGTTATACAAGGTGGAATTTATAAGCATGTTTATTCTTTGTTTAGTCAAAATGCTATGTTCATGCCTATGGATTCTATGTGTGAATTGCCGATGCATGATATTCATGAGAATAACTTGGAGAAACATGCTTATCAATTGAGATACTTGCTTAAGCATAACGTTGGTAGAAACTTGAATGGAACCTTCAAGTTTGTTTTAGACCATCGATTATTGTGGATCTTTGATGTTACAATTCTTGGTAACAATTTATATCTTGGTGGTCTAATGTGCATATTCAAAGTGAATTTGAAATTATTGATGATTTAGTTTGAGATGTATTTCATTGTGATTCCTAAGAAGAGCGAGCTTGTGCTTTTTGAGAATCAATCTTTGTTGAGAAATTGCGATGAAACATGACATGTTGAGGAGTTTATTTTTGTTGAAGTTGTGAAGCTTCATGATCTTGATTACAACATGTATCTAAGGATTTTATCCCTTCTTATGATTCTTAGATTCAAAGCTTATGATGTTCATGGTAATATGCTTAGAATTGGTATCTTACACATTCTTAAATTTTCCAAGCATAATAAATTATTTGAGTTGTTGAATCTTGAAAATCATGAAGTTGAATTTGTAAGATATGATAGTCCTAGAGTCTTGGATATCTTGTTTAGAAAGCATGTGTTAGGACCACAAATGAAAAAGAAGCCTTTGATCTTTGGAGCTTTCTTGTTTGTATCTTGTGAAAAGATTATCTATGATGAGAAGTTGATCTTTAATGAAGTTGAACTTTATGAGGATGAAATCAATGACTTTGCTATGTGCTTATTCTCTATTTGGAATGTTTTGTGGAACTACATGATGTTACGGTTTTAGTTTTATGCCAAGAATAGAGAAATGATAGGATTTTTGGAAATTTTGGAAATATCCCCTGTTTTGAAAGAGAATAATACTATCTATCTTGGTGAAAGTTTGAATCCTAGCATATGTGAGGGCTATTTTCTTATTCATTTCACATATATGTTTAATGCTTTGATGGAGGGCATGTATAAGCTATGTTAAGGGATTATGTATTGATTTCATTGTGCTTGAATGCAAGACCTAGAGAACCTTTATTTCATGACTTATGGGGTCATAAACCAATGAGAATTATGCGTTGTGCTCTTTTGTCTTGTGCTTAAATGATAGAACTTTATTTCTTGGTTGTTCTAAATGGCTAGTATTCCTTGTCTATGTTTTTTCTTTTAATGAGTTTCGTGTATCTATCAAAGAGAAAAAGCTTACGTCTTCTATTCGAACAATAGGAAGAAGGGACAGTATTCCAAGAAAGGATGGTGAAGTCAATTCCATAGATGCGAAATTAGATAAGATCACTAATTTATTTGAAAAGTTTTTAACTATGAGCACTAGCACACATGCACATGTCAATTGCTGCAATATTTGTTGTAATTATGAACATGTTACTAATCTTTGTAGATGAACATGTAGAAGATGCCAGTGTTAATGCTGCAAGAAACTTCTATGGTCCTCAAAGGAAGTACAATCCCGATTCAAACATGTACAATGAAGGCTGGAGAGACCATCCAAACTTCTGATGGAATCAAGGAGGAAATTCAACTCAAATCCAAAACCTACCTCAAAGAAAACCTCTCAGTTTTTACCAAGTCAATCCCCAAGGTCCTCTAGATGCTCCCAATCCTTCACAATCTGCCCCATCCAATTCTACTGAGAAAGAAATGATGAAAGCCTTAACTGCAAATACCATGGCCTTCTAGGAAAATACTCAAGCTAGGACATAGGGCCTTGAAAGACAAATGGGACAACTTGCCTAAGAAGTAAATTAGCTAAAATCCCAAGGATCTAAAAGCCTACCTTCACAACCCATAATCCTCTTGGGAATACTAGTGCCATGACTTTAAGAAGCGGTAAGGAATTGCAAGATCCTCCATTAAAGCACAGTGCAATTGAAGAAGAAGAGTTGAATGTTGTAGAGAAACCATCTTAGGATTCTTCTCCAAAGGAAGAAGAGAAAAAGGGAGAAAGTTAACCCTTTAAGGTACGTCCCCCTTTTCCTTCACGTCTTGCAGTAAATAAGAAAGAGGAGATGAAAAGAATATTATTGAGACATTCTGTGAAGTGGAAGTCAACATCCTGCTCTTAGATGCAATCAAGCAAATTCCAATGTATGCAAAGTTCTTGAAGGAATTGTGCACAAACAAGAAAAGACTAAGAGGCGATAAAAAGGTAAGTGTGGGGGAGAATGTTTCAATAGTTCTTAAAAAGAAACTCCCCCAAAAGCAGAAAGATCCAGGTATGTTTACTATTCCATCCACAATTGGCAATGTTTGTGTAGCAGGATGCATGCTAGATCTAGGAGCATCAATAAATGTCATGGCATTGTCTGTCTACTTATTCTTGGACCTTTAAAAGATACTAGGGTAGTCATTCAACTTGCTGATAGATCTTGTGCATATCCTGAAGGAGTTATTGAAGATGTTTTGGTTAAAGTTAATAACTTTTTTTTTCCTGTAGATTTTTATGTCCTAAAAACGGATGAAGGTAATAATTTCTCTTATACTTGTTTTCCGATTCTTTTTAGGAAGACCATTCTTGAAAACTGCAAAAAAGAAGACAGGTGTGCATGGCGGAACTTTATCTATGGAATTTGATGGTGAGAAAATCTCTTTCAATATCTTTGATGCAGTGAAATACCATTCAGATGACTACTCTGTATCCTATTCTAGATATTGTAGATCCTTTGGTTAATGAGATGCATGAGCTATCTGCTTATGAATTAATGCATGCCATTCTTACTCATAGCATTGATAAAGAAAACAGAGATGCATTATCTTTAAATACGGACCAAGACATAAATTGACACTGTGAATGATTAGCCTGCATGTGCTAGTTCTAATCTTAGGCCAGAAATGCCGATCTCTGAAGATAAGTTGAAAGCTTCTACTGAATGTCCTCCTTTACTTGAATTGAAGCCCTTGCCTTCTCATCTTAAATATGCTTATTTAGGTAAAAGGAACTCATTGCCTGTCATAATTGCTAGTAATTTGACTAGTGATCAAGAAGGAAAATTAGCCAATGTTCTTAGGAATAATGTAACTGCAATTGGTTACACATTGGCTGATATTAATTGAATTAGTCCATCTAGATGCATGCATCGTACTTTGTTGGAAGATGTGGCTAAACCATGCAGGGACGCATAGAGAAGGAATCCACCTATTTTAGAGGTTGTTAAGAAAGAAGTAATAAAGCTTCTTGATGCAGGTATCATCTATCCTATAACTAATTCTTAACAAGTAAGCCCTGTGCATGGAGTTAGAAGTCTGGAATAACTACTATTGAGAATGATGAAGGTGAAAAGGTACCAACTAGGGTACAAAGTCAATGGCATGTTAGTATTGATTATAGGAAATTGAATGCATCTACTAGGAAAGATCACTTTCCCATTCCCTTCATTGATGAAATGTTAGAACGTCTAGCAGGAAAATCACATTACTGTTTTCTAGATGGTTTTTCGAGATATTTTCATATTGCAATTACCCCTGAGGATCAAGCTAAAACCACATGTCCATTTGGAACTTTTGCATATAGAAGAATGCCTTTTGGATTATGTAATGCCCTTGCTACTTTTCAAATAAGCATGATGTGTATTTTCTCTGATTATGTCACTAATATCAGTGAAGGTTTCATGGATGATATTACCGTTTATGGAGATACTTTTGATTTATGTTTAGTGAATTTAGACCTTATTCTTAAAAGATGTGTTCAATCTAACCTTGTTGAATTTTGAAAAGTGTCACTTTATGGTGGAACAAGGCATTGTTTTAGGACTTCTGGTTTCACTGAAAGGACTTGAAGTTGACAAAGCAAATTTAGATGTAATCAAATCTCTTCCTTTTCCTTAGAATTCAAAAGATGTAAGAGGTTTTCTTGGTCATATTTGTTTTTATAGAAGGTTTATAAAAGACTTTTCTAAAATTTATCAACCTTTGTGTCTACTTCTCCTAAAACATGATTTTAATAATCCTTGCAAGAAAGCTTTTTATGTTTTGAAAGAAAGTTTAATTTCTGCACCTCTTATTCAACCACCTAACTAGGATTTGCCTTTTGAGATAATGTGTGATGCTAGTGATAAGGCAGTTGGAGTTATTTTATGTCAAATGAAGGACAATGTGCCATACATGATTTACAATGCATCAAGGATATTGGATGCTGCTCAATGCAATTACATTACATTGGAGAAGGAGCTATTTGCTATTGTTTTTGCATTAGAAAAGTTTCGTTCTTATTTGTTAGGTACTAAAGTGATAATTTTTTTCTGATCATGTAGCTCTTAGGTACCTCCTCCAGAAGAAGCAATCTAAGCCTACGCTCCAATTGGATATTATTACTTCAAGAATTCGACATTGAGATCAGAGACAAGAAAGGAGCTAAGAATTTTGTAGCTGATCATCCAAGTAGGCTAACCCGCAAAGAGGAAGTATATCAAATCTCTGAACTCCTTAATGAAGAGCATTTATATAAATTTCATGGTTTTCTTCCTTGGAATGCTAATATTGTTAACTATATTGTGACAAGGGAATTACCATCTGAACTTTCAAGATCTCAAAAGGATAAGATTAAGAGTGATGTTAAATATTACTTATGGGATGATCCCTACTTGTTTAAAATCTATTTTGATATTGTCATTCGTCGTTGTGTGCTTAATAATGAAATTGCATCTGTTTTAGCATTTTCTCACACATATGAAGTAGGATTTCATTTTTTTCCCAAAAGAACTGCCCACAAAGTTTTGGAATGTGGATTCTATTGGCTTTTTGGAATAAAGATGCATATTTGTATCTTAAATCCTGTAATGAATGCCAAAGAGTAGGAAACATATCTAGGAGAGATGAGATGCTAATTTTCTTACTTGTGAAATATTTGATTTGTGGGGAATTGATTTCATGGGACCTTCTAGATCTTCTTTTGGTAATCTTTACATTTTACTTTCAGTTGGCTATGTGTCTAAATGGGTAGAAGCTAAAGCTACAAGGACTAATGATGCACAAGTTGTGGTTGGGTTCATAAAACAAAACATTTTTAATGGATTTGGCATCCCCAAGGCTATCATAACTCAAAGAGGAACTCATTTTTGTAATAGGGTTGTTGAAGCTTTGTTTAAACATTATCATGTTCAACATATTGTTTCTACTGCATATCATCCACAAACTAATGGCGAAGCTAAAGTTTCTAATAGAGAAATAAACTAAATTCTTTGAAAAAGTTGTCAATCCTAACAGAAAAGATTGGAGTTTACGTTTAGGTGATGCTCTCTGCATTCAAAACACCTATAGGCATGTCTCCATATAGGTTAGTTTATAGTAAAGCTTGTCATCTTCCTGTGGAAATTGAACATAAAGCATATTGGGCTATTAAGCAATGCAACTTTGATTTCTCTAATGCTTGTCATCATAGAAAATTGCAAATTCAAGAACTTGAAGAGATAAGGAATGATGCTTATGTTAATGCTTCAATTTTCAAAGAGAAAACAAAAATCTATCATGATAAATTTTTGTCTCATAAGGAGTTTCAAAAGGTATTGCTTTATATGTCTAGAATTAAGTTATTTCTCGGAAAATTGATGTCAAGGTGGATGGGTCCATTTGTTGTCACTAACATTTTAACATATGGTGTAGTTGAAGTTCGTACTCTTGAAACGGGTAAAGTGCTCAAGGTCAATGGACAAAAGTCTCAAACCATTCTATGAATGTTTTGAACCTCATATAATGACTATAATGGACCTTGAGATGCCATCATATGATGAACCTTAAAAGGAAGCATAATGTTAAGCCAAACGAAGTTAACCAAAGGTGCTTTTGGGAGGCAACCCAAGAAAAAGATTCTATTAGTTTTATTTCTTATTTTCTTTCCATTTAATAGTTATTTATTCATTTTTATATGTTTAGCATGTAACCTATTTCAAATTTTTAGGAAATAATCAAAACGGAACGAAAATGGAAGGAAACTGAACTAGCTCCATTTGGGGCCTAACACTCACCATCTGGCACCAGACATGGTGCCGCATGCAAAAGGAAACTCTCTGGAAAATTTTGTAAACCAGACATTAAGCCCATCCGGAGCCGGAGACACCACAGCCGGCCCCAGACAGACCAAATTTCAGAATTTTAACCCTTTTCCAATTCTTTTCTTTCATTCTTTCCTTCTCAAATTTGAATTTCTCCTTCCCAGTCTTATCAAAACCGAAACCCTAACCTTCTTTCCCTCTTAATCCTTCATCAAATCTACCATAAACACCATCCGAAATCCTTCCCTTCTTCCATAAACTTCATCCCCGATCAACAATCTTCACTTTTCTTTCTCTCTCTTCACCATTCTCACCCCCATTTTTTCCACCAAAACCTCACATCCGAATTTCACATTGAGAGTACTTGTTGATTCAACCAATTGCTAAGGAAGTTTGGTAAATTTGTTCTTTAACCCTCTTTTCTATTTTGGTTTTTGTTAGTTTTTCATTGCATTGCATTTTATTGTGATTTTTGGAGGAGAATGGGCATTTGTTGATTGGTGAGTCTCGTGTTGAAGTTGTGATTGGGTACATGTTATTGCATTATAATTTTTTTCTTGTGATTTAGGGAGCTCAAATTTGTTAAATTCATTTATTTGTTTTCACACCAAGTGCTTGCGAAAATGCCTAGGAGAGGAAAGAGGTCTAGATCATCTAGAAGAGAAGCATCTCCACAACCACAACCTCCCCTATATGATCACACATGTTTTACTTCTTTGGATAATCAAACATGGCTATCATTCATCGATTTTTTGAACATACAATTGTTGAACCACTAGAAGCACAACTTGGAATAATATCTAGCCTTCAAGTTCTCGGCTGGGAATCTAATCCTCCTAACATTTACTATGCTAATTTAGTGGAAGAGTTTTATGCTAATATTGCTAATAAATCCGCTAATGACTTGGAAACCATTGACATTTATGTTAGGGGGATTCATATTCATCTTGATAGAGACTTCCTTGCTCACACTTTTCATCTTCCTAATCTTGGTCATTATCCATCCCTAATAATGAGAAAGTGCCAACGGATGAAGAGTTTAAGTTTAACAAAGCTAGATATGATTTAGGGATAGGTTATTATGCAGTAGGTAAAGAACGACAACGTTCTGCCCTTCTTGTTAAACAACTAGATGGAAAACGTCACATCCTCACTTACTTGCTTAACCATAATGTTTTTCCATAATCTTCCACTTCGAATGAATTGCATTTCTTGGATGTTTACATTCTTTATGGCATGGAAAATGGATTAGGAAATATTCCTAGCATTTCATTACCTGCCATCTTAATGCATAACATGCGTGAGATTGCTCATAGTACTCCTGGAGTTAATAAGGCTTTTTACTATCCATTGTTATTAACCATTATTTTTCAAGCCTTCCATATTCCTCTTGAGAATTTTACAGGTGTCAAATCCAATGCCATTATCAACACAACCACCATGAAGAATCTTAAGTATTCTCATGGTAGTGATAGTATATGGCTTCATCAAAGCCGTTCATACTTACACTTTGAGAGGAGCAACTCCAGAAGGAAGAAGAAATTGAAGCCATGGAACAAGGATGACATCCACAAGATGTCCCTTCCTCTTCTACAGGACCATCCACTTCTAGGCCACACCAATCCATAATAGCCATGGTGCGTCAAGTCCTTGCCATCAAGAAGCCATGCAATCCCAGTTTGCACAACTTGGGATTCAACTCAATCATTAGCTTGATGTTCAGGATGCCAGCTAGATTCCTACGAGGAGTTGCTTCAAGAGCCCACTCGTAGAGGGTGACTATATCTCCTCCTCCTTTTTATTATTCTCATTCTTATGTGTCTGTTAGTGTCATTGAGGATAATGTCAACTTTAGGTGTGGGGGTATGTATTGTCTTTTATATGTTTATGTGTCTGTGCATGTTTTGATTTTCGTTTATGACATTTTACTGTTTAGGATAGTTTTTTTTTATGTTTTTATGGCCAATGATATATGTATTAATCTTTGAATTTGGATATGAGATAGGTAAAACCTTTTGTGTTTGATATTATTTCAACTTCTCTTTCATTCTACAATCCCAAATATCTTTTTGAACTAAATTTCACACAACTTTACTAGTTGAAGCTTGAAAACTTGATTTTTAATCTTGCATAACCTTTAAAAAAAACAATAAAAAGAAAATCAACAACCACAACAACAATTTTTCTCATAAAATCTTCATGAATCTTTTTATCCTAAAGAGAAGGATTGATTGAAAGAGTTGTTTTGATTTCGAATTTCACTTTTAGCCTCATTTTTTGGTCCCTCTAGAACTTGTCTTTACACATGCTTGAGGTGAAATCCATTGAAATGTGGTTAACTCAGGGATGACATAAGGCCTTCTTTGACTTGTGCCTTTCTTTAAGCCTACCCTTTTACATTATATCCTTGGGTCCTTATTTAAGCCTAAATGAGAACGTTTTTCTAACTATTCTATTTCTTTGATTTTGAACCTTGTTATTTACTTTTCTATCCTATGTTTTAAATGTTTTAAGAGAATAGTCGCCATGTTCTTTTGAACTCATTTTTACAAGAATTGAATGTTTGATGAAAGGTGAATAATTGAAGGAGAATGAAGGATACAAGGAAAGTTAAGAATAGAAGAAAAGAAAAAGTTAAACTGCTTTGATTTGTATAAAAAAATTAGAGTATGCAAAAAAAAAAAAAAAAAATGTTCTATTATAAAAAGAAAAGAAAGGAAGAGCAACAAAAAGAGTTGGTGAAAGAAGGAGATTGTTGATTCATTTTGATAATATTTGTGGTATGAGTTTTGGGCTTAATTTTTTAACTTATCTATTCTCTCATATTATAAATTTGCTTATCCTTGTCCTTCGTTTATAGGCAATGCCAAAAGCCTAACATTACAAGCTAGAAGTCCTAATAGACTTGTTTCTATCACTAGTGGAGGTGTGTAGATTGACAAGCTTATGGTTGTGATCTCTTCTTTAAAGGCTTCTGGTGTTATTCTTTATTGAGATAATTTGATTTATTGATCTTATCTTTGGTTTGATTCAAATGATTTTCAAAAATTGAAGATTAAAAGATTTTTGGTTATGTTGGATAAAGAACTAAGTATTTCTTACCCAAATTATGCGAAGTTGTCACACACTTTATGCACTTGTTTTAATGAGATTTGTGGTTTGGTTAAGAAGGGATAATGATTAATTACACATTATGGTTTCACATCTTGTGTTTAATTTGGAGATTACAATATGAGGCCTTGTGTTGTTTTTGTTGTTGGGGATTAAAGACAAATTTCCTTAAGGACATGCAAAAGTCCACGTGTAGGGGAATGACTTGTACATAATTAGGTTAAGTTTTAAATTCATTTTATGTCATTATCTTACGTAACATAACTTAATTAAGTTGTTTTAGGTATATTTTAGTTCCCTATGCTTGATTTTTGTTTACAGGAATATTTAGTTGAAAAATGCTCAAGAAATTACCAAGTTGACCAAGGGCATTGACAGATAGCATTGACCAATAGTGTTGACCACAGCGAAGACTTTCAGTTGTATCAGGATTTCATTATTTTTCGTAAACAACTTTTTGTATTAGATTTCTATTTCATTATTAGAATCCTTTTAGATTATTACTTATTTCGTAAGGAGCCTCTACTCCTATAAATAGGTTATTTTTTCATAGTCTTAGACATATGATTCAAGATTGATTTCCCGAGGATTTCCGAAGACAAAGGGCAGATTTTCTCTTTCTCTTTTCTCATGTATTTTTCGGTTTTAGTAATCATGTCTTGTAAGTAGTCCTCTTTTGTTAACAAGAACATGGAATAGGTTATTTAGATATGGGGTTATGAGATTTGGTTTGTTTTTGTTATAAAGATTTGAACTTTATTATTAATTATTTGTGCAATTCTTGTTTTCATCTTATTAATTATGTTTATTGATTTAGCTTGATCACCTAGATTAATTTGCATGATTATACTGCTAGGGTTTAAATATTATTGCTAAGATTGATAAATCCACAGGTAACAACTATTATTTAAATTTGGTTTGGCTAACAACTTTGTTTAATGATAGAGAATTGCATGAATCAAACTACATGTATTAAAACTACTTTGTTTATGTAATTTGATGCTAGTGATGCATCCATGCTTATGCAATTTAATTAATTAAATTTATAATTCGCTATGACGCAGGTTTACTTGATTAAATTAGGGATTTTATTTCTCTTTACGAGAAGTAGATCTATTTAAAGGATAGGAATTTGAGAGCTAAGACAAATTCTAAAATGAACTACTTAATTGTGTTATTTGATCAAGGATTGGTCCCATAGCAATTGACCTACGGATTGTTTTTTGTTAACCGCTTTCTCATCTATACTCTCCTTTTAAAATTAGCTTTTAAATTCTTTATTTGATTTTATTTTATAAACTCTTACAAAAATTCAATTCCTTGTGGATTCGACCATACTTGCCCTAACTGCGTTACTTTTGGTAGATAGGTTTAATTTGTTTGTGTTACGATGCAAGGTCACATACCCCCCTGGAGTCCGTGCTTGAAGGCAGTGATGTAGATAGCATCGTGCTTTTGCTCAATTTCCACTACCTCGTGGTTAAAGCGACTAGTCGCTCCTGGTGCTCTCACCCAACTTCTGTTTGATATTGAACAGATCATTGTTAATGTCTTTTACGCACCTTTTGCTGCTTTGATAGTTCTTCGGAAGCAACTCTTTCAGCTGAGTCCAGTTCAAGTTAGTTACCTCCGAAATTCCTTTGAACCAAGATTGTCCTTTCTTGGTCAGTGTTGACCGGAAATCTCGGCACTTGACGTGATCATGGTACTCAAACATTTCCATGTAGGAAACATATTCATCTATGTGCTGCAACGGTTCCCCTGTGCTATCATATTTCACCTCCACTTGTCGGGCTTTGAATCCTGGTGGCATTCAAGCAGTCCTGATGCTATGGACAAATGGGGAAGGCTCCGATAAGTCCATGTTCCTCTATATCTCTTGATTCGCTCGGAGAGTCACTCTCCTCAATGGGTTCGGGGCTACCCCTAGAGCGTCACTACCTGCCCTTTTGATCAAGCTTTGTCAAGGGGGTGTCCTTCCTCCAAGGGGAGTTCTTAGCGAGCAACCCTACTCTTCAGGACTAGTTTCCTAAAGTTGACCATGTGAAATGGTAGCTCGGTTGATTCTGTCTCTTTGGTCATAGCCCCTTCCATTGCTCAGGGCTTCTCATAGGTCCAATACATGTGGCACTCTTTTGCCCTATGATCTTTCTAGTTTTCAACCTATCTCTCGGCATTCCTCATTCAGCTAGAGGTTGTTTGTTGCTTCTAAAGGTAGGGGTTTGTCAGGCATTGTGCAACCCCCTTGATCTCAAGGTGGTTGTGTCTACCTCTGAGAAGGTACAACAGTGCGTCCTATTGACATGTCATCTCTTCCACCCTAGATTCCTTCTAGGGCAGCAACCATGCATTCTAAGAGGTCAATTGGAACGGACACCCGACTCACCCTTGATCTCTGTGGTCTAGGATTGTTACCAGTGTTGCTTTGGTCGAGATGTCTCTATCCACCCCTTTCATGCTTGGGTGGAGGATTGATAAGGACATCGACCAAGATGGACAGGGCAATCTGGACCAGCAGATTACACCGATCAGGCCCAATGCCAAGGAGTCCATGAAGGTCTAAGTTACTGTAAGGAAAATGGGCTTCATCCGGACTGATTTGGACCTATTACCTCAAGATGTGGGCTGGACCTACTGTCTTAGAATGGGCCAAAACTTGACTGGATGACTAGAAACGATCCGCTGAGCAATGACTAGAACGTTTTGCGACCATCCGGGATCATCTTGATGGGTATTCGGGCAGCTTTTTATTTTTTTCGGATTTATTTTAAGAGTATTTTTTGTAATTGTTTTTCAATGAGGTTTAGGGTAGATTTAGGTCTTTAAATGTTGGGGTTTCTCTTAGTCTTTGATAGCTTTGTTTTTCAGACAGCCTTTGTTTTCTAGAAACGAATTTCGTTTTGAATTGCAATTCAAGTTAGGTCAAAATCGTTAGTGATCAAGCAACACATCTCCAAATCATGAGTGATCATGCAAAACATCCCTTTTCCATTTTCCTATTCAAGTTACTGTTGGGTTTATTATGGACGATTCAAGTAGTCCTGCATCAAATTTGTGTCAGAGCCTTGATTTCCACAGGGTTGATTTCCGCAGCCTTGATTTCCACAGGCCTTGATTCTGTTTCAGTTTTCGTCTCAAGAGCATTGAATTCTGTTTCTAGAGACTATTCCGTTTTCATAATGGAGCAAAACAATGAGGAACCATCTCTTCGTGATGCGATGGAGTTGTTGCGAGCCACGTTAGCACGCTTGGAGGTGCAAAATCATGTTGAGTAGCCGGCACAAGAAGAGTAGCCCTGCAGTAGAGAAATTGTTCCACTTGGGAATGTCGACAACCAGTAATATCAAGAGGCAAATCCAAGCAAATGGGAGGCTAGTTTGTGGATCGAGATTCCGGAGTTTCGTGGGGGGTTGAATCAGGACGAATACATCGATTAGACTCAGCAGGTTGGTGATGTTTTCTGCTAAAAGGAGGTACCCTTAGATAAACAGGTGTCGCTTGTTACAATTTGATTCAGAGACAGAGCTACGACTTGGTGGCATGCACAGCACTACAGGAGGTACATGGATGGGAGGCCGCCAATTGATTCTTGGGCAACCTTGAAGTAGGAGATGAATAGAGAAATTTTGCTGCCAAATCATGAGCAGGAAATATATGCAAAGCTACATGGGTTGACACAAGGAAGTCATACTGTTGAGGAATATACAACTAATTTCTATCGGCTAGTGGCTAGGTATCGGTTAGTAGAGGCAGAACCGAGGTTAGTCGCCATGTGTTTGCACTGGTTGAGATTGCTGATATGAGATGAGTTGTCCATTAAAAGCATAAATAGTGTGGGAGAAGCGCACATGAAGGCGCAGGCAGTTGAGCAGAGGTTCATGCAAAACCTAGGGTTTTAGGGCAAATGAAATTTGCTACCTGGCCAAGGGTCGGGACAGAGTTCAGGTAGTAGGATTGGTCCTCCCACAGGGAAGCAGCCAAATGTTCCACCACCTCCCAAAGCCCCATTACCAAATGTGACTTCAAGTTCCCAATAGAAAATTGACGGTAACCAAGCCAAAATTGATTGTCACAAGTGTTAAAGTTTGGGGTAATGTGCCAGTGAGTGCCCTAGGGTCTGAGCGTAGCTTTACATGGAAGAACAAATGGAGGAGGAATATGCTGAAGAATTCCCATGGGACAAGGAGTTTGAGGAAGTTATTTGAGTGGCAATCAGGGTGATAGTTTCGTAATGCGTAGGATGTGTTTGGCACCCTAGACGAGTAAGGATTGGCGAGAACATGACATTTTTTTTATCCAAGTGCCTTATGGTTGGAAAAACTTGTAAAATGATTATCGATTCCAGTCGTTGGGAGAATGTGACTGCTGAAGAGGCTGTGAAGAAATTGGAATTAGAAACCATACCCCATCCTCACCCCTACAAGCTTGGTTCGGTAAATAGAGATGTTGATATTCAGGTCAGCAAATGCTGTAGGGTTGATCTCTCCTTTGCTCCATAATATGAGATGACAATAGAGGCTGATGTGGTTCCTATGGATGCGAAACATTATCTTGGGGCGTATATGGCAGTTTGATAACCGAGCAGTGTATAACGGGTACACTCACATATACATGTTGCGGTCAGAGGGAAGAAAAGTGATCCTGAAACCACTTCAGGAGAATACTGGCCAAAAGGCAATGATTTTTCAAGCAAGCCGAGAGTTTGAAGAGAGCCTAGACGGAGAGGATGTCTGTTTTGCCTTGGTGAGTACATCCGATAGTTTCGGCCAAGAGCAGCCGAAAGTTCCAAAGGAGCTGCGGAAGGTGCTGGACAGTTTTCAGGATGTGATTCCAAGTGATTTGCCACCTGGATTGCCACCAATGAAAGATATCTAGCATGTGATTGATCTGATTTCAGGCTCGATGTTGCTAAATAATGCACATTATAGGATGACTCTGCAGCAACATGATGAGCTAAAACGGTAAGTCTAGGAACTTCTGGATAAGGGATTCGTCCAAGAGAGCATTAGCTCGTGTGTAGTGTCGGCGTTATTGGTACCAAAGAAGGATGGTTCTTGGCGGATGTGGGTGGACAGTAGCGCAATCAACCGGATTACTATCAAGTATCGGTTCCCCATACCGAGGCTTGATGACATGTTTCATTAGTTGAGCAGAGCATCGGTACTCACAAAAATTGATTTGAAAAGTGGATACCATCAAATTCGGATCAAGTCGGGTGATGAGTGGACGACAGCCTTCAAGATGAAAAGGGGCTGTATGAATGGTTGGTGATGCCATTTAGGTTGTCAAATGCACCGAGTACTTTCATGTGAGTAAATCTATTGATGAGCATGTTGGGCATGTGGAAGAAGTCCTTACTGTTTTGCGTGAGCATAAATTGTTTGCTTATCCAATTAAATGCGGTGGATGGTTTAGAGACTTGTGTTTCTGCGATATGTGGTGACGGGAGATGGCATTTTGCTGGATGAAGGGGAAGTGCAGGCTATTATGGACTAGCCATCGCCTACTACTGTGACAGAGTTGAGGTTTTTCTAAGGCCTTTCAAGATTCTATAGGTCATTTGTCAGGAGATATAGCGACGTAGATGCACCCTTGACGAAGCTGCTGAAACAAGATAGATTCGCATGGACGGAATGTGCAGGGGAAGCTTTCGAAATTCTGAAGGATCGATTGACACACCCTAATTTGTTGGTATTGTCAAATTTTGGCAAGGTATTTGAGGTTGACTGTGATGAGTCGAAGACAGGTATTGGAGCGGTTCTGAGTCAGGAGGGGAATCCAATGGCATATTACAATGAGAAATTGAGTGGAGCGAGTTAACCTACTCAATTTATGACCTCGAGCTATATGCCATTGCGAAGTCATTGCAGCATTGGGGACATTACCTGATACAGAGGGAATTTGTGTTGTTTTCTGACCTTCAGGTGCTGATGTATTTGCAGGGACAGCACAAGCTGGGCACGAGACACGCAAAGTGGGTAAATGCTTTGCAAGAATACAACTTTATTATTCGGCATAAATCTAGTACTCTGAACAAGGTAGCTGATGCCTTGAGCAGAAGGAGGTTGTTGATTATTGCATGCAGGTGTACACTTTGGACTTTGGGTGCGTGAAGGAGGATGTCTGAGTAGATAAGCATTTTGGAGGTATTGTAGCTGAAGTTGAGAGAGGAAGCCAGACTGATTTCATCTTTCATAATGGGTTTCTATTCAAAGGAAATTGTTTGTGCATCCCAGATACTTCTCTATGTATGTTGATTATAAAGGAATTGCACAATCAGGGACATTTTGGCTCCGATAAAACTGCTTGGCTAGTACATTGAAGATTTTAGTGGCCAGGACATGATAGAGATATCAAGACATATGTAAGGAGGTGCCGTGTCTGTCAAGAGGTGAAGGGGACAAATACAAATCAGGGGCTATACATTCCATTGTCAATACCGGAAGAGCCATGCAAGGATATCTCCTAAGAGGTCCACTTGACCTTCTCCCT
This sequence comes from Parsonsia alboflavescens, assembly GCA_028571225.1. Lineage (NCBI taxonomy): Eukaryota > Viridiplantae > Streptophyta > Magnoliopsida > Gentianales > Apocynaceae > Parsonsia > Parsonsia alboflavescens. Next base: position 20,408 of record JAOXNR010010395.1, read on the forward strand.
ATCGACGGAATAAAGCAGTCGTGCAAGAAGGTGGATAAACGAGTGGCTGATTTACGGGATTTACATCCTGTTGCGAAAGCTAAACTTGAGCAGAGTTATGCCAAGTACAAGGCGAGAGCTAATCAGAGACGACGTGACGTAGAGTTGGTTGCTGATCAAGGTGGTTCAGATGCGGGGCAAGTGTCGGTTCAGCAAGTTTCAATTCCACAATCAACTCCACGACATTCAGAACGTTTGAAGAAGACTACGAGAGCTGTTTGAAACAGCGAATTGATGCTAGGCACGATTCTTGAGGTGACTGAAACGAGCTCGGATTGGGCTCAAATCTGACTGGGTGACCCAGAACGGTCCAACGAACCAAATTCACTGCTATGCTACCATGAAAGGCTTTTTTCGGCCATCCGGAGTCGTTTGGATGGAGTTTTGGGCAATTTTCTATTTTCAGTGGCATTGTCGTAATTTTATAGTTTTAAGAGACAATTTCGTAATTTATTGTTTTCTAAGGGTATTTTAGCAATTTCTTTACTTTTCGTTTCCGATTAGGGTTAGGGTTTGTTTTTTTGCTTTAAGAATGGTTTCTGCTGGTTGTTTTCGACAGTTTTTTTGATGAATTAAAGTTGCCACTTTCACAGCTTTTCGATTTTCGACCACTTCAAAAATTCATTTTTCACTCGATTTTAATTTTCTTCTTCTAACTACTTGCGTTGAAGTTTGACTAGAGGGAAAATTGAATCAGGTTCTTTTTTCGTTTCTTGTTTTGCAAGTTTCTGAACAAGAACAAACCTTCAGGTTCTGTCTTCCGACTGCGTCAGTTGGTATCAGAGCCTAGATCCGCCATGGCAGGACGGAATCACAAGCAGAACCCTGCTGCATTGGTCGAAGCATTACAACAGGATCGGGAGGAGTCTAGGCACGATAGGGAAGAGCTGCGAAGGGAGATGCGGCTAGAGAGGGAGAGCCATGAATGGCAGATACAAGATTTGACACAGATAGTGCAGTTTCTGGTGATTGGCAGACAACCAGAATAACTTGAATTTGAAGGATTGCGGCAACAGGTGGAAGAAGATATTGAGGACGATTTCGGGAGACCGTCGCTTGAACAACCTAGGGTTCGACCGAGGGGAATGAGAGGCGGCTACCAACTGCCTACAGACAGTGAACGTGAACCCGTCATCCCTCGTTGGGATCTAGGGTTTAAGATGGAGGTTCTGGAATTTTCAGGAGGGTTGGCGCCTGAGGAATTCTTAGATTGCATGAGCTCAGTGGATGAACTTTTTTTTTTTAAGGAGGTTCCGACGGAAAAGAAAGTATCTTTGGTGGCGATGAGGTTTAAGGACAGGGCTGCAGCATGGTGGCAATCTTTTCGATATCAAAGATACCTAGATGGGGTTCCAGTTTTGGATGATTGGGGGGAGTTCAAGAGAGAGATGCGCAAGGAGTTTCTACCCTTTAATTACCGGCAGACTATGTTCCGAATGGTGGCGAGGAACCAATTGCTTGAAACTCAGGAACAGCTTGTGACACGATATCTCCATGGGGTACGACCTATTATTCAGGATGCTTTACAAGTCCATACCCTTAAAACTATCACGGACGCGTAGACAAAGGCACAAGTCGTGGAGAAGAGTCTAGCGAGGGCTAGTAGCAGAAGTGTTGGATTTGGAAGAGGTTTTCCTCCTCCCCGTGTGGCTCCAGCAAGTAGCTATTCGTCAACACGTGTGGGTAGTTCTTCAACCCAAAATTAGTACGGACGAGGAAGTGCACAGCTCAGCCAAGGGTCAGGTAATGCACCGAATAAATCTACCACCAATAATAGAGCTAATGTGAAGTGCCACAGATGTCAGCAAGTAGGGCACTATGCGAATGAATGTCCAAGGCTAAGGTCGTAATTATTAATTCAGGAGGGTGTCGAAGAAGAATCTGAAGAGTATGTTGGTGATGATGTGTATGAAGGGGAGGATACGTGTTATGTCACCCCAGAAGATATCTGGGGAGATAGTTTGGTTTTGAGGAGGATTTGTTTACCACCCAAAGCCGATGAAGATTGGAAGCGGAGAAACATCTTCATAGGGAAGGTATGCCATGTGATTATTGATATAGGGATGTGAGAATGTAATCTCACAAACGGCAGTGCAGAAGCTTTAGTTAAAGACGGAACCTCATCCAATGCCGTACCGGTCAGGGTTTCAGAGCGGTGCCGGGTGAAATTCTCGTTTGGACCTCAATATTCTAGGACCATCTACTGTGATGTCATCCTGATGGATGCCTCTCATTTGCTACTAGGCAGGCCATGGCAATTCGACAATCATGTGACCTATGAAGGGCACACGCACTGTTATACCATCAATCGAGGGCTAAAGAAAGTGGTACTTCAGCCCATGCAAGAAGGAAAGGTTGATAGTAAGAAGATAATTATTTGCCTGCCACGGAAGGAGTTTGAAAAAGAAGTAACTGAGTCCAAGTTTTGTTTGGCTTTAGTTGCGACTAACTTGTTGACATCGGACAGCAATGACGCCGAGTTGGAGATTCCAGAACAAGTTCAAGAGTTGTTAACAGAATTTGAAGACTTGTTGCCGGATGAGTTACCGGTTGGGCTGCTTTCGCTGAGAGATAATCAACACCAGATAGATCTAATGTCGGGTTCTATCCTTCCGAACAAGGCGCATTACCAATATCCCCACAGCAACATGAGGAGTTGAAGCGATAAGTGATGGCATTACTCGATAGAGGGTTTATCCGGGAGAGCATCAGTCCCTGTGCGTTGCCTGCCTTGTTGGTACCGAAGAAGGATGGCACATGGAGAATGTGCAAAGACAGCCACGCCATCAATCGTATTACGATTAAGTATCAGTTTCCGATTCCATGACTCGACGACATGTTGGACCAGCTCAGTGCGGTAGCTATTTTCGACGATAGACTTGAAAAGTGGCTAGCATCAACTCCGAATCAAAGCTAGAGATGAGTGGAAGATGGCTTTCAAGACGAAGGACGGGCTCTTCGACTGGCTGGTCATGCCTTTCGGACTCTCGAATGCACCTTGCACATTCATGAGGGTCATGAATCAGGTACTGCGTCCTTTCCTCAACAATTTTGTGGTAGTTTACTTTGATGATATACTTATGTATAGTCGGGGGAGGGAAGAACATCTACAGCACTTACGGCTAGTTTTTGCTACCTTGCGAGATCACAGTTTGTTTGCCAATCGGAAGAAATGTAGTTGGATGGTCGACAAGATTTTATTTTTGGGGTATGTGGTTTTAGCAAGTGGGATTCAGCCGAATGATGCTAAGATTCGGACAATCCATAACTGGCCAGTACCAAAGAGTGCTATAGAGGTTTGATCTTTTCATGGATTAGGAAGTTTCTATCGGAGATTTATCAAGGATTTTAGTGTGTTGATGGCACCCTGACTGATCTTTACAACGCCAAGGTGTTTGAATGGATAGAGGCTGCTCAAGAGGCATTTGAGGTGATAAAGGAAAAGCTGATGTGTGCCCCAGTACTTGCCCTATTGAATTTCGATAAGGTATTCGAAGTGGATTGTGATGCTTCGAAGGTGGTAATAGGAGCAGCTCTGAGCCAGGAGGGATGGCCAGTAGCCTATTTCGGAGAAAAACTTGGAGGCCGAAGTTGAACTACTCAACTTATGATGTCGAGTTCTATGCCATAGTCTGAGCTCTTCAACATTGGTGACATTATTTGATACTGCGGGAGTTTGTGTTATATTCTGACCACCAGGCTTTGAAGTTTCTTCAGGGGCATCATCGACTTAGTGATAGGCATGCCAAGTGGGTGTCAGCGCTTCAAGAGTTCACATTCACCTTTAAACATAAGTCAGGCATTGCAAATAAGGTGGCTGGCGCTTTGAGTAAGTGATGGTCGTTGCTTAACATGATGTGGGTTACCACCTTGGGCTTTGAGGGATTGAGAGAGTTGCTATGGGATGATGTAGATTTCGGTCCTATTGTGAAGGCTGTAGAACAGCAGGAACTTTGTTATTATGTGCTTCATGATGGCTATCTGTTTTGAGGTAACTGCTTATGTATTCCTGACACATCGTTGAGATTGTTGATCGTTCAGGAATTGCACTCTCAAGGACAAGATAGTTAGCTTGATCACGGAGAATTTTACTGGCCGGGAATAGATAAGAGTACCCAAGATTTTGTTAAGCGATGCCGAGTCTATCAAGTGTCGAAAGGAGGGGGCACTCATCAGGGTCTTTATACACCTTTACCCATTCCGGAAGAGCCATGGACGGATGTGTCAATGGATTTTGTATTGGGTTTGCCGAGAACGCATAAGGGGTTTGACAGCATTATGGTCGTGGTGGATAGGTCAACAGGATGGCTATCTTCATTGCTTGCAAGAATTCCATGGATGAGAGCAAAATTGCCGACTTGTACGTTGGGGATGTGCTGCGGAGATTTGGATTGCCAAGGAGTATTCTGTCTGACCAGGATAAGAAATGCATGAGCCATTTTTGGCCAGAGCTTTGGAAGCACACGGAGACTACTCTGAAGTTTAGCAGTCCATACCATCCATAGACGGATGGCCAAACGGAAGTGGTGAATCGCACCTTGGGGAACATGTTGAGGGCGCAGGTCAAGTCTTTTGGGACTTGGGATTCTATGCTTGCAAAGATTGAATTCGAGTTTAACTGCTCTGTGAATAGGTCCACAAAATTTTCTCCTTTTCAGATTGTTCTGGGGCGAAATTCGAGGGGTCCTCTCGACCTTGCTATTCCTGATCATGGTTCAGCTCCAAGGAAGTGGAGGATCGTCTGGTTGATCTACAGTCCGTTCATGCAATTGTCAAAACAAACTTGGAGGAAACTTATGCTCAGTACAAGTTGCACGTGGATTAGAGTAGGCGAGATGTCCAGTTTGAGGTAGATGATCTGGTTTGGGTCTCTCTGTCCAGAGAATGATAACCTGCTGGTGAGTATCATAAGCTCAAGGACCGGAAGGTTGGCCCATGCCAAATCTTGGGGAAACTTGGTGTCAATGCTTACCGAGTTTAATTGCCAAATGAGTTCAGTATCTCTAATGTTTTTAATGCTCAGCATCTCAAGTCTTTTCATGGTGATAATCTGAGCTTGAGGACAAGCTCCGTTCAGGAGGGGGAGCCTGACGCAGAGCTAGTTGTTGATCAAGGTAGTTCAAATGCGGGGCGGGTATTGGTTCAGCGAGTTTCGGTTCCACAATCAGCTCCACGATGTTCAGAACGATTGAAGGAGAGGACGTGAGCTGTTTGAAACACCGAATTGATGCTGGGCACGATTCCCAAGACAATTGAAACGAGCTCGGATTGGGCTCAAATTTGACTGGGTGACCTGGAACGGCCCAACGAACCAAAGTCACAGCTATGCCTCGATGCAAGGAGTTTTCGGGCCATCTGGAGTCGTCACGAAGCCAAATATATTTTGAAATTGGTGATCTGGTATAGGTCTATCTACCACGGGAAAGGTATCCACATGGAGCTTACACCAAGCTCAAACCGAAGAAGATTGCACCTTGTCAAGTGTTCGAGAAATTTGGAGACAATGCCTACAGGGTTGAGCTGCAGGATGATATGTTTATCTCTGATACCGTTAATGCCTATTTTCTAACCCCTTATGCAGGTGAGAATTCCAACTTGACGACAAGCTTTTCAGAGGATGAGGAGACTGATGAGGGCATCGACCAAGATGGAAAGGCAGTTTGCACCCGCAAATTACACTGGCCAAGCCCACGCCAGGGAGTCCGCGAAGGTCCAAGCGACTATAAGGAAAACGAGCCTGATCTGGACTAATTTGGACCTTCTACCTCAAGATGCGGGCCAAACCTACTGTTTTAGAATGGGTCGAAACTTGACTGGACGACTGCAAACGGGCTGCTGAGCAATAGTCATCGCTTTGCCATGTCGTACAACATTTTTCGGCCATTCGAGATCATCTTGATGGGTTTTCAGGCATTTTTTTATTTTTTTCGGATCTATTTTAATGGTATTTTTGGTAATTGTTTTCTGAATTTTTTTCAATTAGGTTTAGGGAATTGTTTTCCGATTTGTTTTTCAATTATGTTTAGGGTAGATTGGTCGTTTCTTAGTCTTTCATAGCTTTGTTTGTCAGATAGTCTTTGTTTTCCAGAAACAAATTTCGTTTTCTACTTTTCGTTTTGAATTGCAATTCAAGTTAGGACAAAACCGTGAGTGATCACGCAAAACATCCCCTTTTCCATTCTCCTGTTCAAGTTATTGTTCGGTTGATCACGGACAATTCAAGTCGTCCTGCATCAAGGATTCACCAGGACCCTCCGGGAGGGCCCAGTCCACGACGGTCTCGGCTACTCTTGTTGATCAACCGGCCATGGATTACTATTATTTTTCTCTGTTGGGGCCGCATCTTCTAGCACTGCTTCTCCGGCTCGCAGTTGTGTTCTATCGGGCTATCTGCCATGTCATGTGACACAGAGTGGGATAAGGACAATGACCAACGGGAACAAGGGCCAGTTACACCAGCCAAGTCTACGACGGGTAGTCTGCGCAGGTCCAAGCTACTGCAGGGAAATGCGCCTGATCCGGCCTCCTTGATGATGTTGGGCACGATTCTCGAGGTAACTGGTCCGAGCTCGGATTAGGCTCAAATTTGACTGGGTGACTCGGAATGGCCCAACAAACAATAGTCACTGCTATGGTATGATGTAGGGCCTTTTTTTTGGCCATATGGAGTCGTCTTGATGTAGTTTTGGGCGTTTTTGTGTTTCTAGTGGCATTTTCGTAATTTGTTGTTTTTAGGGGTTTTTTTTTTGTAATTGCATGATTTTTATTGTTATTTTTTTGAATAAGACCAGGTTTATTTTTCCAAATTGGTTTAGGTTTTGATTAGGTTATTTAAGGGCGATTTCTCTTTTGAACAGGCAGCTTTTGTTGTTTTTACGTTATTCAATAACATTTCTCTTTTCGAGTTTCTTCAAGATCATTGTCATTTTGTTCTTGAATTTCTTTTCCTGTGACAACTTTTTAGTGAAGTTTATTATAGGGAAGATTTATTAGCTAATCATACTTTCGTTTGCGTCAGTTGGTGTCAGAGCAAAGATCCAAGATGTTAGGCGGAAACATGTATCCGACTATGGCTGCGATCTTGGAAGAAATGCTCAGAGGCAAGGAAGAGTATGACCGGACCATGCAGTAGATCTTGGAGAACCAGAATCAACAGATGCTAACTTTGAACTGAATGATGCAGCAGTCGGTAGTAAACGAGTGACCTGCACAAAAAGAACCTGTCGGAAGGCAAGAGGAACAAGGGGGCGACATTGACAAGGAATTCGACCTGCTAATGAGAGAACAACCGCCTAGGGTTTACCCAAGGGGCAGAAGAGGGGACTATGGAAGTGGTGGCAAAAATCAACCACCTTGGGTTTTGGAGCACGAGCCGTATATACCACAATGCGATCTTTTGTTCTAGCTCGAAGTTCCTGAATTTACTGGAAGTTTGGTGCGAAAAGAATTTCTAGATTGGATAAGTATCGTGGATGAAATCTTCACATTAAAAGTGGTCCCGGCCCACAAGAAAGTAGCGTTGGTTGTGATTCGATTTAAGGACAAGGCTACGGCAGGGTGGCAATCCTTTCGATATCTGCGGTATTTGGACGGACTGCCTGTCATGGATGATTGGTCCGAGCTGAAAAGTGAGATGCTTCAAGAGTTTGACGTAGGGTGCGAGCAGTCTAGTGGAGTACATGTTGGAATTCTACAGGATGGTTGCAGGGAAGCAGCTTTGTGACATGCAAGAGCAGCTCGTGGCACGTTACTTGCATGGCCTTGGACCAGCAATTCAGGATGCCCTGCATGTACACACCTTTGGGAACATTACCGATGTGCAGACGAATTCTAAAGTGGTGGAAAGGAGCTTGGCTAGAGTTAGCGGAATAAGTAGAACATTCAGTAGAGGTTTTTCCATCCCTCCCCGACGGCTACAAGTCCTTCTTCGTCCAAAGCTTTTAATGCGCCTACTCAACAAGAGCGAACAACAATGCAACCGAATAAGACAAATGTCGTCAGCCATCGTTGTCAACAGAAAGGACATTATGCCTACGAGTGTCCTAGGGTTTGATCTCAGTTGTTGATCCAAGATGGCATGGAAGGGGAATTCGTAGGAGTGGAAGTTGTTGTTGACAAGCTGGAAGAAGGCAAGATTTCCTGGTGTTATGACGAATTTGTTTAGCACCTAAAGCCAATGAGGATTCGAAGTGTCGAAACATATTCAGCATCCGCTGCATCATTAATGGAATGGTCTACCAAGTAATTATAGATATAGGAAGTTGTGAGAATGTGATTTCTCATAAAGCCATACAGAAGCTTCAATTACCGACAGAGCCTCTCACCAAGCCTTACAAGCTTTGGTGGTTGAATAAGGAGACAGAAGTTCAGGTAAATCAGAGGTGCAGAGTAGAGTTTTTTATTGGGCCGCAATATAGTTGTATTATTTACTTTGTTGTGGTGCCTATGGATGCTACACATTTGTTGCTAGGCAGACCTTGGCAGTATGACAACAAGGTTTTGTATGATGGTTTCACTCACTGCTACATGTCAATAGGGGAGCTAAGAAGATTGTGTTGCAACCAATGCGACATAGCTTTACAGATGGAAAAAAGACCATCATCTACTTGTCGTGTACGGAGTTCGAAGAAGAGGTTGGTTAAGCGAGGTTTGTTTTGGTTTGTTGTCGACTACATTGGCGGTTATGATGGATGCAAAAGAGGAAGTTGTGGTGCCAGAAAGGGTGAGAGATGATCTGAAAGAAGTTGAGGATTTGCTTCTGAAAGAGTTGCCGCCAAGCCTACCACCCATGTGTGATATACATCATCAAATTGGTTTAGTTTTGGGATCTATTCTACCGAACAAAGCCCATTATGGACTCTCCCCATTGCAGCACAATGAATTGAGGCACCAAGTTACTGAGTTGCTTGACAAGGGGTACATCCGAGAGAGTATCAGTCCCTGTGTTGTACCAACTTTATTGGTGCCAAAGAAGGATGGTAGCTGGAGGATGTGTGTAGACAGCCGCGCCATAAACCGTATCACGGTTAAGTACCGTTTTCCTATTCCGAGACTTGATGATATGCTGGACCAGCTTAGTAGGGCTATAGTCTTTTTGAAAATTGACTTGAAGAGTGGTTACCATCAAATACGGATCAAGCTGGGAGATGAATGGAAGACTACTTTCAAGACTAAAGATGGGCTTTTCGAATGGGTCATTATGCCATTTGGTCTCTCGATTGCGCCAAGCACATTCACAAGAGTCATGAATCAGTTATTGCGACCTTTCTTGAATAGTTTTGCTGTGGTTTATTTCGATGACATACTGGTGTACAGTCGGATAGAGGATGAACAGTTGCAACATTTGCACCTGATTCTAGAGACAGTAAGGGAGCACTGCTTGTATGCCAACCGTAAGAAGTGTGTTTGGTTTACGGATAGTCTGGTTTTCCTAGGGTTTGTAGTCTCGGCAAAGGGAATTCATCCCGAAGAGGCAAAAGTTCGGGCTATCTGGGAATGCACTATACCACATAGTGTTACGGAGGTCAGGTCCTTTCATGGGTTGGCTAGTTTCTACTGGCGTTTCATCAAGGATTTCAATGTACTAATGGCTCCTTTGAAGGATCTATATAACACGAAGGAGTTCGTGTTGAAAGAAGAAGCACAACGAGCATTTGAGGTGATGAAAGACAAACTTACCAGTGCACCTGTGCTAGCGTTACCAAATTTCGAGAAGATCTTTGAGGTTGATTGTGACGCTTCAAAGGTTGGAATTGGAGCTGTCTTGAGCTAGAAAGGGAGGCCTGTTGCATTTTTCGAAGAGAAACTAGGCGGAGCTAAGCTGAATTATTTCGTTTATGATGTTGAGTTCTATGCTATAGCTTGAGCACTTCAACAGTTGCGGCAATACCTCATTCACAAGGAGTTCGTGCTCTATTCAGACCATCAATCTTTGAAGTTTCTTCAAGGACAACACAAACTTCATGACTGACACGCCAAGTGGATAACTATGCTGCAAGAATTTTCTTTCACCCTCAAGCACAAGTCGAGTGTTATGAACAAGGTTGCGGATGCTTTGAGTAGACGTCATTCCTTGCTTAATATGATGAAGATTGTCGCTTTGTTGTGCGAAAGCTTGCCTGAGGATTTGCGGAGTGATGCTGACTTCGGAGGGGTAGTTCGAGATGTGCAGCAGCAACTAAGGAGCGATTTCATGCTCCATGATGGCTATCTTTTTTGAGGTAATTTCTTGCACATGCCTGATACATCATTACAAATTTTAATTATCCAGGAATTGCAAGCTCAAGGTCACTTCGGCAAGGATAAGACCGCCGGCCAGATTAAGAAACAATTTTATTGTCCTGGTATTGACAAAAGTGCTCAAAACTTTATGAAGAGATGCAGATTGATGAATACCCTAAGCTCTGATGCCAGAAGATGATGTGATTCCTTGAATTATGGCTGGAATTTCAACATCCATCTATCCAAATCCAAAAACACTCATAATCTAAAATTTTGCCCAAGACTTCAACAAGAGATTCAAGCTAGTGACCAATGACCATGATTGTCTTCCAATATAATCTATTAGTTTGGATTTTTTTCAAACTAAATCAATTACCCTAGCCAAGCATTGATAAACCTTAAAGTTTTACTATGAACCCTAGAAGAGCCCTAATGCTGAAGACTATTTATAATAATAGACTATTTATAGGCTATTTATAATAATAGACTATTTTCAATCAAATTTCTGAAGAGTGTTTGTCAAGTTAATTGTTCTAATGTAGTACTAATAATAGACTATTTATAGGCTCAACAACAAACATAATTAGCAGCTAATAATAAGTGGAAGCATCCAACTAAAGTCAAGATAAGTAGGCTGCCAAAAATAGAGGATTTTCAACCAAAAATGCAGGCAGTTTTTCACCAACTGTCCAGCTCGTGCAGCCTTCAAATGGCTTTATTTCTTGCTTTATCACTCCTCCTTGATGTCTTCTATCATCCCCAAGTCGAGCTCTTTCCTTGATTCATCCTCCATTGACAGTTATGCTTCAAACATTGTAGTAAAGTATAGCATTGTCTCCACACATTTGCTAAAAGTTCCAGCCTTGTTCTTTCAATTCAAGTTCCATGCTTATACTTGAAATATTAATCTTTGTACAGGAACTCCCGATCATTATTAATATCATCTTCAATCTCCAACAAGTCTTTCTTCATTCTTGATCTTCCAACCTTGTATT
>JAOXNR010010406.1:0-30045 GCA_028571225.1 Parsonsia alboflavescens
TATTAGCTATTATTTCAGTTTTTTTTGAGAATTCATTAACTATTATTTCAGTTTTTGAATAGGATGATGATGTATCTGCTATGAGTTTATAGATTGATCAAATCAGTGGTTAAATTGGATTAAGATTCATAAAGATAAATATTTCTTGGTTGATAATTCAGAAGTAATATTTTTCATATTTATCTAATTTTTATATTTCCATATTTAATATTGTGATTATCTTTTAGAGGAATATTGCATATATCTTTCTACATTGCTATCTTTGAGTGATAAGGTTTGATGATGATTGAACCCCGTGCTGAAGATCCTGTTGAAAATCCTTATAAATATTTGGGAGAATTTTTATGGTAGGGGACTCAGGAGTATCTATTTCACTATCGCAAACTATCACAAGTGTATCATGGAGTGTCACAACTCAGGAGAAGCTTTGTCATCTTCAGAGGGATTCTAGAAGATGTTGCGATATATACAAGAGAGATTCTTATTGTGAGTTGGTAAGATAAAACTTAGAATAGAGTAGTGATAGATTAGAGGGATTCTATTTTTCTATGCTACACTCATTGTAATGTTTTTATCTTTGTGGATTTTACAGCTTGGCTTGACTTTGAGGATGTAGCCTAATATTGGATATACTCCAATGGGGTGAACCTCGTTAAATCTTGATGTCTATTTATTTTCTGCAATAGTTTCTGCATTCAGTATATTACATAAAACTTAATAATAGATTTGGTAGCGAAAGATTGTTTCAATTGGTATCAAAGCCATACACTAACGAATTAGTGAAAGATCTTGGATTTTGAATCATTTTGTGTAGCTATAAGTGGACTACAAGAAGGAAGATATGTGGGTAGACCACTTCTTCTCAATGGATCAAATTATTCATATTGGAAGGCTTGGATGACTGCATTCATTAAAGCACTAGATGAAAGGTCATGGAAATCATTTAAAAAAGGATGGACTTCTCCAAAAGATGAGAAGGATCTTTCGAAGGATGAAGATATCTGGACAGAGGAAGAGGATAGGGAAGCTAGTTTTAATTCTAAAGCTCTTAATGCTATTTTTAATGCTGTTGATGTTAATTAGTTTCGTTTGATTGCTTAATGTATTTTAGCTAAGGAGGCCTGGACAATCTTACAAACAGCACATGAAAAAACATCAACTGTGTGACGCTCCAAATTGCAAATGATCAATTCTTACTTTGAGAAATTACAAATGGACAAAACTGAAACCATTGTGGATTTTCATGCAAAATTGAGTGATCTAGCTAATGAGTCATTCACTCTTGGAAAGCAAATGACTAATGAAACTCTGGTACTCAAAACTCTAAGATCTCTTCCAGAATGGTTTGCTCATAAAGTAACAGTAATTGAAGCAAAGGATATCGATACAATCAAATATGATGAGTTGATTGGTTCGTTACAAACTTTTGAGATGAACTTAAAACCAAATCGAAAGGACACAAGTGTTGCTTTTCAAGTTGCTGATCCCATTGATCCAGAAATTGATTGTTCTGAAGATGTTCAACAAGCAATGTCCCTGATCTCATGAAATTTCAACAAAATCTACAGACGAATCAAAGGCAAACCAAACTCCGGTCAATTCAAAAACAATACCGGAAATAGAAAATCTTTTGGTAAGTCAGCTTTTGGTTGTACAGATTCTAATATCAAGACTAACAAAGGAATCCAGTGTAGGGATTGTGAAGGTTATGGCCACATTCAGGCTAAATGTGCAACCTATCTCAAAAAACATAAGAAATCTTTTGTTACTATTTGGAGTGATGGGGAACAAACTGCTGAGGAGGAGGAAAGAACTGAACAAACGGTTAATTTCGTTGCTCTACATGGTGAAGTTGTTTGATCGAAATGTAACAATTCGGGTATGACAAATGTTGAACTCGATGAAGAAACAGAGGTAAGATAATATTTTGCAGAATTAACTGATATAGACAATGACAGTGAATTCACTTCTGATGAAATGCTAGAAGCCTATGAGGAATTGCTCAAACGGTGTATTAAATTTAACAAACTAAACAGAGAATTAGAGTTTAAGGTAAAGACCCATATATCAGAAAAAGAACAATTGGTAACTAAAATCAATATTTTGATTGCAGATTGTGAAGCAAAGAAGCAGAATTTTTAGAAATTATCAAAGGAGCATGAAAATCAACTGAAAAATGTGAGGATGATGAATAGTGGCACAGATAAACTGGATCAAATATTGGCAGGACAACGACAACCATATGATCATTGAGGTTTTGGCTATGATGACAGTGACAACCTTGTTCAACGACAAGCTCTCAGAACAGAGAAATCTAAGGTGAAAAAAACACAATCATAAGATACTGATATACAAAGGTATCCCGTCAAAGGTAAGACAAAGGTGTTTGTAGCTACTTGTCACTACTGTCTTCAAAGAGGACATATTGGACCCAACTGTTTTGAGATGCTATATAATTCTAGTTCATAGATGCTATTAACACAGGCTTGGAAGCAAAAGTTTAAACAAATTTGGGTTAAGAAAAATAGACACAAATGTTTGGCAGGCTTTATGTCCTTAAAAGTGTTTGATTCTGATTTATGATTTTTTGATAGTGGTTGCTCTTGTCACATGACTAGTAGAAAGGAATATTTAAAAGATTATCGTGAGTGTAATCTTGGCCAAGTCACTTTTGGGAAAAAGAACTCCTATGGTAAAAAGGATGCCTCATCTTCATAATGTGTTTTTAGTAGATGGTCTTCAGGCTAATTTGATTAGTAAAAGTCAGTTATCTGAAGGCAAGTTGTTTGTTAAGTTCACCAAGAATGCATGTCACTTTTATGATGAAAATATGAAATGTGTATTGACTGGAACTAGATTTTCAAGCAATTGCTATACTATTGATGCAAGAATACGTTGTAATAGTGCAAGTCATAATAATATTGAATTATGGCATGAGAGATTGAGACATATAAACTTCAAGCAACTGACTGAAATCTTTGTTATAGGTGCTGTTAAAGGAATTCCTGACTTTAGAGCAAATAAAGGTGCAATGTGTGACACTTGTCAACTTTGAAAACAGAAACAGCAAACACACAAAGCTGTCAATTTTATTACTACTTCTTGTCCACATGAGCTATTACATATGGATCTCAAGGGTCCTATGCAAGTTGAAAGTGTGGGAGGTAATAAGTATGTGTTTGTATTTGCAGATGATTTTTCAAGGTTTACCTGAGTAGAATTTCTTAGGAAAAAATCAAATTAATTTGAATCATACAAAAGATTATCCATGCGATTAATCACCGAAAAAGCTGATATGTTTGGAAAAATTGTTTGCATTAGAAGTGATCATGGAAAAGAATTTGAAAATACCATTTTTACTAATTTCTGTGATGATCTTGGCATTTTACATGAGTTCTCTGCACCAAAAATACCACAACAGAATGGTGTTGTAGAAAGGAAAAAATTGATTCCACAAGAAATGACAAGGGTAATGTTAAGTGCTACAGGAATACCATCAAAATTTTGGGCTGAAGTAATAAATACTGCTTTTTATATCATTAATTGTGTTTATTTCTGGGTAAGAACAAAGTTGACTTCTTATGAAATATGGAAAGGAAGAAACCGAACGTTTGTTACTTTCGTGCCTTTGGAAGTAAGTGTTTTATTTTGAATGATAAAGACAGGGTTGGTGTGTTTGATCAAAAGAGTGACGCTAGTATTTTTCTTGGATATGTAATAAATAGTCAGGCTTATAGAGTAATTAAACAACGTACTGGAATAATCAAGGAATCTACTAATGTTGCGTTTGATGAATTTACAGTGACTTTACTGAAGCTAGAAGACGAAGAAACAGGAAAATTTGGTACCCAAATGACAGGACAGCAAGAACAATCAATAGATAAAGAACAGGGTTCCCCCAATAACTCAGAGAAGTGTAGTATCTTGCTTGAGACAGTTCAATCCACAGGGAATTCATCAGGAACAATAGATGATGAAACTTAGGCTAGAACAGAGACAAACAAAAACAGTTAAGAAAGTTTCAAAACAAATCTCTTCCAAAATTCAAAAAGCACATCCGTTGGAAGAGGTAATCGGAGATTTGGAGGAAGGAATAGGCACTAGACGTAAGGCTAAAGTTAACTATAGAGAGATGATTAGCTTTGTTTGGTACTTACCTACTATAGAACCCAAAAATGTAAATGAAGCTTTGAAAGATGACTGTTGGATAAATGCCATGCATGAGGAATTAGAACAATTCAACAGATTGCATGTTTGGTCACTAATACCTAGACCTGAAAATATGAATGTCATTGGTACAAAATGGATCTTTAAGAATAAAATAGATGAGTTAGGAAATGTTGTTGGAAACAAAGTTAGGTTAGTTGCTCAAGGATATACACGAGTAGAAGGTGTAGATTTTGATTAAACATTTGCACCTGTGGCTAGATTGGAATCAATTAGGCTATTGTTATGTGTTGCTTGTCTACATCAGTTTAAGCTGTTTCAAATAGATGTCAAAAGTACATTCCCAAATGGTATTCTGAGTGAAGTGGTCTATGTTGAACAACCTAAGGGCTTTATTGATCCTAAATTTCTAGATCATGTGTTTCAATTGAAAAGGTATTATATGGTTTAAAACAAGCCCCTCGAGCATGGTATAAAAGGTCAACAAAATATTTGTTGCAACAGGGTTACAAACGAGGGGGGGTTGTTAAAACCTTGTTTGTAAAATCCTTATCTAAGGATATTGTAATTGCTCAAATTTATGTTGATGATATTGTGTTTGGTTCTACCTTTGTTCAACATATAGATGCCTTTGTGAAACAAGTGACACAAGAATTTGAAATGAGTATGGTTAGTGAATTGACATATTTTCTGGGATTGCAAGTTAAACAATTTACAGATGAGATATACATCCCACAAAGCGAATATGCTAAGACATTGGTTAAAAAATTTGGTCTCGAAAATGCCAAAACTATTAGGAGGCCGATTTGTACTAATTTGAAACTATCTAAAGATAATGTGGGAACAGTTGTGGATTCAAGTCTTTATCGAAGTATGCTTGAGAGCTTGTTGTATCTTACGGCAAGTAGACTAGACCTATGTCTTAGTGTTGGCATCTGTGCCAGATATCAAGCAAATCTCAAGGAATCTGACCTGATGGCTGTCAAAAGAATCATTCGCTATGTCAATACTACATTACATTATGGCATTTGGTATACAACTGACACTACATCATTTTTAGCAGGTTTTAGTGATGCAGACTGGGCAAGAAACTTGCATGATCATAAGAGCACTTCTAGAGGATGTTTTCTAACTTGGAAACAATCTGGTTTCATGGTACAGCAGGAAGTAGAACTCAATTTCATTATCAACTGCAGAAGCTGAATACATTGCTGCTGGAAGTTGTTGTACACAACTATTACGGATGCAACAAATATTATCAGATTATGGTATTGTACAAGATATGTTTAATGTGTTTTGTGACAATAGGAGTGCCATGATATATCTAAGAATCCTGTTCAGCACACTCACACTAAACACATTGACATAAGCCATCACTTCATTAGAGAATTGGTAGAAACTAAGATTATCGTCATTGAGCATGCATCAACGGAAAAACAACAGGTTGACATTTTTACTAAACCTTTAGATGCTTAAACATCTGAATCATTAAGGAAAGCTTTAGAAGTTTGTTTTCTTAATATATGAATAATACTAGTATGATAGTTGCTCTATAGCATAGTGGTTTAGCAGCATTATCTTGTTTAGATTTCTTTTCCTTCATTTTTGAAGATTTATCATTCTTAAATTTTGCATATAAGCACTATGTCAAAATATCTTTCATGAAACTAGACCTTTTGCTCTGTTTACATAGACATGATTGATTTCTTCAATCCTTTTTTTTTTTTTAATACCGAGAAGGAGGAAGGGAATGTCATTTGATTTCGGCTAAAAATTACTTATTTTTTTGAGAAAAGAGTTACCTCCACTACCTTAGTGGTTGCGCGAAAACTATCTCAAATTTTTTTTTCCAATATGCTGAGGAGGAACAAGGGATTGGTATTTCGATTTAAATTGCTTATATTTTGAGAAAAGAGTTACCTCCACTACTATATGCAGTTAACTATACATGATCAAAATCATTCTTGAAAAGTGCTACCTTAGTGGTTGTATGAAAATTATCTCAATTGAAGGTTTTTGTTGATTTCTATCATGTACACACACCTTCATTGAAATTATGGTGTATTGAAGGTTTTCTCTCTCTATATTCTTAATTTAAGTTTAATAAACTTTGAGACATGAGAAGGAAATTTGAACTTATCAGGATAGCCAAACTGAACTTATATTGTTGCGAGAGACTATTTTACTCATATTTTATTAATTTTTTTAAATAAAAAAATAAAATTTATATAGATATATATATATATATATATTTATATTTATAGATATCTTTATATAGTATTTTTTTCCAAAGTTTTCCAGGTGATATTTTGTTTAAATTTTATTGGTTAGTTTCATGTCCTTGGGCGTTAAATACCTTGATCCATGCTCAAAGTCCTCTAGTCTCCGTTTCTTATCAAAAATAGTCTCTCTATTTGCCAGCATTGAAACTTGAAAAGATTTTTTTTTTTTAATTCTTTTATTCTCTAATAAATCCCTCTATATGTCTCAGATATCTTTGCCGCAATCTTGGAGTCCTTCTGCAAATTAACTTAGCCGTGTTTATCGATAAGGGTTTTTTCAGTTTTCTTTACTTTGGCTTCTCTTCCCTATTTGGTTTTTTTTTTATCAATTTTTCAGAATCTGTCTATGGCTTCTTCAATTCCACCATGGTGCGGGTAAAACATGTTGCTAGGAAGAAGAAAGGTACTAGCATTGTTATTCCATCAACATCCAGTTCCACACCTCCTACTCCTGATTTGACTCCACAACCACCTGGTGTGACTCCAAGCAATGGCTCCGGTGAAATCTCTGGTCTCCTCCATGATCCAAGCCTTCAAGAAGTTTTGAAAACTATTGCAGTTGACCGAAGTTAGACTTCATCACGCAGTTCACCTATTCAATCCCCAACCACCGGCCTTTCCTTGCCTGAACCACCAACTGCTCCTACTGAGGATCCTGGAAAACCCACGACAAAATTGTAAACGGGGTGCTATTGGCTCTAGAAAATATCAACTCCGTTAGAGGTTTGGATCTTCAAGTCATGTTTCAACCCGTAGATTTGGGTGACTCTGATTCATCTGATCAGGAGCCTAAAGTGCCCAGCTTCAATGCACCCAAGGAATCATCTATTCCTTCAAAAAATTCCTGCTATTGGATCTGCCCCATGGGTAAATTCTATCAAACATCTCAATCAAAAATTCTTGAATGCCAATCGTGGTAATCACTGGAATACAATAGTGTCTCGCAAAATAATTGTTGAATGTAACATTGACATTCCGAGTCATGAAAAAGTAGGGATGTTGGAATTTTTATCCAACAGAAAGTATATGAAATCTATCTCAAAACTGTCTTTTTACATTGATGGTCTAGTTCGGGATTTCTATGTAAATTTGTATGAAATTCAGAATATAGATAGTCTCATGTTTCAGAAAGTCTACGTCCATGGTCATATGTTTGATTTTTCTGCAAGCTTGATTAGGGAATATTTGGGTTTGAGTACTCTTGATACTACCTCGGGGGTCTAAGGATTCTTCAACTTTGAATTTTGATGATGTTGCTTTTGAGTTGACTGGAGGTCATATTCACCAATAGCCCCATGATAATGCTATTAAAGCCTTTGCCTTGTCTACCAAATACTCCATTCTTCACAAAATATCAAAGTCAAATTGGTTTCCTTGTCCTCATTTTTCTACGGTATTTGCTGACCATGCTCGACTTCTATATTCTATTGGGACTAGTACTGTTTTGGATTTAAGCTAGCACATATATTATTTCTTTTGTGGGTATCAGCAATGGGATAAGACCTATGAGAGTTTGCCCTTTCCAATTCTCATTACCTCAGTTCTCCTAAAACAACATGATGTAAGGGATTCAACAAATGGTGATCTTTTTTATCCAACTAAGCTGATAAAGGTTTCTACAAAATTGTTCAAAGGAAAATGGGTAAACGACATGAGATTATCCTCTCATTCTATGTCTGCCTCATCTACTGGTTTGTCTCGAAATAGCCTTGAGCAGTCACACAAAGCACTTGCACCTTTACCTGTTGTACTTTTACAGGTTCAACAGTCCATGCTCACTTTTCATCAGGCCGTTTCCACATTTGAATAGGCTGTTGCTGAGGCTCTCACTACTCACTACTCAAACTGATGATTCTACTTCTAATTTTGATGACTGATGTTTGGCATTTATGTTGGCAACATAGAGGGAGAACAGATTTGGTTTTTGCCGTGTTTCTGGAATCTGGAATATTAATATTTGCTTGCTACATTTGTTTTTATGCTTCTGGGATTTGTTTTCTTTAGTTGTTGGATGATAGTTTTTCTGGTTGTATTTTACTATGTTGTAGATTCTCTGTTGTTATATTGCTAGTATACTGATTCTTACTATTGATATTGCGCTAATGGAAGAGAACTAAACGAGTTATAATAAAAACAATTTGAATTATCACATGCTTCATTAGCTAAACAATCCACCATTTGATTACCTTTACGATATATATGAATTAATCTGAAGTAGCCTCTAGCCATCAACCCTTGAATAATTCTCACCTTCCTGTGAGTATTCCAAGCCGCCGCGTAGTTGCCTTTCACTATATCTATTACCACTTTGAGTCCATTTGAATCATAATTACTTTCCAATTTTTGCTAAGACAATATAGCAAACCCTCCAGCAAAGCTTCCATCTCAGTTTCCATGTTTGTAACTTTTCCCAAACAAATGGAAAAACCTCCCAGAACCTTGTCGCACAATGCCTCCAATAGCAGCAACTCTCGAATTACCCCTTGATGCTCCATCAACATTCAAAACTATGTCTTGTTGGTACTCTTGCTGCCACCAAATTACCTTTAACATAATAGTCCTTTGCCTAATTGATGTGCTGGAAACAAGGTCTGGAAAAGCCTTAAGCAAATCATACATTTTTTGTGTGATGGCATAGATTATAACATTGTTGGAATTCCTTTCTCCTTAAAAAACTTATCTAAATTTGGAAAGCCTAATTTCCCTAAAAATCAAAGTAGGAACAATGATAGCCATTGCCCAATTTCTCCTGTCAAACTTCGTGATCAACCGACATCATCTATACAATGATTAAAGCCTTGTTGTCTTGAAAAGAAAGACCATACTTCCTTAGCAATCTGGCAAGTCTCAAACAGATGAGAGTAAGTTTCAACTTCCTTCATGCAATGGCACCGAGATGGCAAATAAAAACCCAACTTTCGTAGGTTACAATCCAATGGCAGCAAGCCATTTAGAATTTCCCACATAAAAATTGTCCATGAAAGAGGCAAATGCTTGTGCCAAAACCTTACAACTAACCCTGAAGCCTTATTCTCTATATGTCTTATACAAGAGCCTAGTGAAAATTTACCTGTAGCAGTGAGCTTCCAGGCAAATTGATCTTTGTCGTTCAGCAAGATGTGAAACTAATCCACTTAATGTACAATGTCAACCGGCAGTAGGGTGTGCAATTTATTCATATCCCAATGATCTCGCACAATTAGATCTTTGACAAGTAGCGGTTCACTCTGAACTCCCATTCTATCCGCCAATCTGCCTGACATTAACCAGTCTTCATGCCAAAAAGAGATCTCCCCTTTCCCACACAAAACTGTAATATGGCCTTCAGCAGTCGACTGAACATCCTTCAACCGTTTCCATTCCCTCATCTTGCTTGAAACCAAGGCTGTCCCCAATTGAAAGTTGTATTTCATCTAAACTTGTCTCCCCCCGAAAAGAATCTTTTGTTCTAAACCTCCACCATATTTGTAACTATAAGTTGTGATTAACGAACGTAGTGAATGAATGTTTAAATGCCCTCTGTCAAACGGTTGGCAAATTTTTTGCCAATTACACCAACTCCTCTTAGCCCTATCACTTGAAAAACCCCAGAAAAATCTAGCAAAACACCTCTCCAAGGTCCTTTATAATTTGTATAGGCGGGTACCGCTAAAGTATATGTGACAGTTGTAGTTAAAACATGTCGAATAAGGACAACTCAATCTCCAACAGACAAAAACTTCTTTTGCCAGCTAGCAATTCATCCTTGTACCTTCAGCAAAACACCCTAAAAATAGAATATTTTAAGCCTTCCAACAAAAATTGGATAGCCTAGATATATGATAGGCATTGTCTTTAGCGGGCGACTTGTGATTTCCTTCACTAGCTTCTACCTTAACATTGGAGAATTACTTGGTAAGTAGACTGAGCTCTTCCTAAAATTGATCAGCTGCTCAGAGCATGCCTGATAAAAATTCAAGAACTCCATCAGGTT
Organism: Parsonsia alboflavescens; assembly: GCA_028571225.1. Taxonomy (NCBI): domain Eukaryota; kingdom Viridiplantae; phylum Streptophyta; class Magnoliopsida; order Gentianales; family Apocynaceae; genus Parsonsia; species Parsonsia alboflavescens. The sequence continues at coordinate 10,423 of JAOXNR010010406.1, forward strand.
TCCCAAAGCTGACTTTAGTCCCCTTGTGAAGATCACTACTTCATCTGCAAAACTACGATGTGAGATCGGGTAGCCATTTCTGTCCAAAACAAAATTCCCCATACTCCCATCCACCAGCATTCGTTTCAGTCCCCAGGAGAGCACTTCAATAGCCAAAATGAAAAGAAAAGGTGACAGCGGATCACCTTGCCTTACCCCACGGCTTGAGGGAAAGAATCCACATGCTTTTCAATTAATTGTCACTGAGAAATAATTGAGGCACAATAGATTCCTTATCAGATTTAGAAAATGCACACTAAACCCAAACTTCTTCAACACCTGAAAAAGAAAATCCCATGACACTCTATCAATCGTCTTAAACATATCCAGCTTCATTATCAGATTTCCTCCCCAACACTTTTTGTTTAGAGAATGCATATATTCCGAGGCTAGCAAAATATTGTTCGTGATATGTCTACCCTTGACAAAACCTCCCTTATTCTCACATATTAGTTTCGGAAGTAACGAAGCAATTATCGATGACATGACCTTTCCAATAATCTTTGATGAAAAATTGTAAGAAGGCTGTTGGATTAGGAACCTTTGGAATTAAAATAATTTGGTGGTCGAAACTTGCTTGGGAACATGTGACCCTACTCAGAAGTCCCTAATGGTTTGGACAACATCGACCTCTATCAAATCCTAGAAACCATGATAAAACTCATTGGGAAACTATCAATTCCAAGGGAGCTCTCCTTGTCCAGTGCAAACACTGCTTGTTTAACCTCCGATGCTAACGGTAAAGAATACAGAGTATGATTTTCCGCTATTGTAATTACAGAGGAGATGTCTTTTATATAATTTGCCAGATTCAAGCCACAACGACAATTTTCTGTAAATAGACTCGAAAAATAATTCATTGCCTCCATCTCAATATCTTCTTGTTCAGTTAACCATTCTTCATTCAAATCCATTATCCTATGTATTTGCATTTTGGATTTTTTAGTATGCCAAATATTAGAAAAATAGGACGTATTACCTTCACCTTCTTTTAACCACTTTATTCGTGCTTTTTGCCTGCAAAACAGGAACTCGTTCTTTTTATGATAGACAAGAGCCACTTGTGCTCAATGGAAACTTTCTCTATTACTATCGACTGGATAATCTCTGTAAACATCTTCCAGCTATAAACATAACTTTTCTACTTTCTTTATGTTAGATTAATGTTGCCAAACACCTCCTTGTTCCAAGCTCGCAACCTATTCTTCACATGGATTTATTTAGCAGTTTAGCAGCCAATATTTGTAACCCGTTTCCAACTACCTCCTGATTCCATGAACTCTCTACCACCTTCCTTAGGCCTTCATGTCTACTCCACATACTGTGGTATTTGAAAATTTTGGCCATACCTGCAGTAGCAGCTTTAACAGACAGCAATAAACGAGCATGATCTGATGACATCCGAGTTAGATGATCCAATCGTGTTAAAGAGAAAGGCTCCTGCTAGGACATATTAATCATTGCCCTATCTAGCCTTCTCCAAAGGGGAGGAAAAGTTGGACAATACCATGTGAAATTGCTCCTTTGTTATTGCAAATCTACTAAACCACAACCCTCTACAAGGTCATTAAACTCCTTCATAGCCCTTACACTTGGAACTGAACCCAAAGATTCCTCTTGAGAACGAACTACATTAAAGTCTCCTGCAATCAACCAAGGGTGCGACAAATCTTGATTAATGTGCAACATATTAGTCCATAAACCACTCTTTTCTATATAGTTCCCTCTGGAATACACCACTGAAAACAACATAACACAACCCAACATAGACTTTATTGAACAAGTAATTACTTGAAACAAATCTGCAATCACTTCCAAGTTAACCAACTTAGACCAAAAAAGTCAAATTTTACCAGAAGAACTGTTGCAAAAATTTGGAAGATTCAATTTATATGCATAACTTCTTATTCAGTCAGCTGAAACAAAAGGTTCTAGAACTCCTATAACATCTGGTTTATGCTCATAGATTAGCTGTTTAAGATTTGCAATAGAAGTATCGTTTCCAATACCTCGAATATTCCAGATAATACTCTTCATATCAAATGGGACAGAAAGGCTGATCGATTGGTCTGAGACCTTGTCAAGACAGTGAGTGATGGGACTTCTTTCTTTTCCCTCAGTTTGGCAATAGGGGTAGGCTCGCTCCTGGTCGGTCTATCTACTAGCAAAAAAACTTCCAATTGAATCTCCTCTGCAGATTCCCCTATTGCTGAACTTTCAGCTTGTTCAAAATTGCTCACTAACCCCAAATTGTCCCTGCAGCCCTCAATCACCATGTATAGTTGATCAGTATTCATCTCAGATTCATGGATCTGGTTCGCTGAATTTGGGATTGCAGTTCCATTGATTGTTGGTTGAGTAGACAAACCGGTATTCCCTTTACTCAGTTCTACAGCTTGGCCCGTTTGTCCCTCTATTCCTTTTGCTATCTCTGTGGAATTACCCCAATTCAGTATTGGGGCAAGTTTGAATTTGGATGGCGAAATAATTTTCGCTTCGGCAAAACTTATCACTCAAGGATCATCTGAAATTGTCCTCTCTTGAAGTGCTGGTGACGTAAAGATCATCAATGCCTTGGGGGAGACATAATAGCTGCTTAATAATGAAGGTCGAGGTGCTGAAGTTTGAATCCCTGCAACACGTTGTCCATTGAGAACATCTTTAATTCTCTAAACTGTAAGATTGCTCACCAAGGGGTTACGATTTTTCTCCATTACTTTGCTTTCCTTTGTTTTCTGTAAATCCTTTTTTTTTTTCTGATCACTACCCACATGATCCTTCAAGCCAGGATTTTTGATTCTACAATCTACATCCTCATACCTTATCTTCCGGCAATGAGAACAATACCGTGGTGTTTCTTCCAAATTTTTTGGCTGCTAGAAACCCTCATCTGCCTGACCTATCCAAATTCGTTGAAGTGGTTTTTGCTGTAAATCAAGTATGACGCAAACCCTAGCCACACTTGAGAGGTTATGTTAGCAGTAGGATTATCTATCTTCAATGGCTTCCCGACAATTGATGTGAAAGCATGCAGCGTCTCCTTTCTGTATAGATGAATTGAAAGGTCAATGAAATTGATCAATACAAGAACTACTGAGGGCTTCGTTTTTAAGTGAAAATTATACATCTTGATCCGTATTCCATTCAAACTCCAAACTCTTTTGACCCATAGTCGACAATAGTCCTCTTCCAAATTCAATATGATCAATATGTGCCTGTTATCCATTAATCCGATAGTAAATTCACCCTTCAGTCCAATTGTCCTAAATTCTTTACGAATAACCTCAATTGATGGTTTGCCATGAGAAAATTTTCCCACCAATGCATGTTTGAAAGACTGTGAGGGACGATCCACCTCTTCTTAGTTGAAAAAGAAAGTAGGTTTGCCTGTGTATTGTTGTGGCTGCTTCACTAGGAATGTGGCTTGTTGTTGCTGCTGTTGAAAGAATTCTGTGAGTGATTTCCTCTCCCAAGGATTAGGTCTGTCCTCCAATGGTTGATCCACCAGCGGTGGCTCCACCATATTAAGTGGTGTCAAGAAGTTTACTTTATCTCAAACTCTGGAGAGAAATCTCTCATGGAGATGTCGTTATTAATTTAAAAGATTGGAAACTGAGAAATAAAATTCTGCTTGGTACATTTGGTTCCCAGTTTTTTTTTAGATCCTCAAATAATTTTCAGAGTTACTTTTTGGTAAATTTTCCCATTTTCCAATGAAAACTTGTCGAAGCGAACTCTCTGGATTAATGATAGACATATATTCAAGGGCAATATTGGCAGTTCACTTTAAAGTTTCTTAAAAAAAAAAAAATCATCGGTCACAAATCCCTCAATTGCCAATTGCAAAATCCATTTACAGATCATCTCAAATCTTCATTTCGCTCAACTTTTATCTCATTTGGGATTGAACCATCTTGCTGAAATCCACTCAAATGCAAAACAAGACAGAAGAATTAGTTAGCTCTTAGATGCAAAAATTCACAAAGAGAGCCAATGTTGGTTCTTTCGCAACTGTAAGATGTCATTGCGACAAAGTGGTTGTGATGAAGACTTGCTGGATAAATCACAACCCATCTAGGCATTTCTTTGCATGTGTAAAGAATTAGGTGAGTTCATATATTAGTTGGGTTGTGAGGTTTGGGTTTTTAGAAGTAACAATTTTAATTTGCTGATTCATTCAATTTGCTTGTTTTTTCATAGGTGAGTGGGAATTGTTGTCTTTTATAAGGCGGATGGAGGAAGACCAAGCATTGCTCAAGAAGAAAGTGAAGAAATTGAATCTTACAATTTATTTATCTTAGTTAATTTTTTTGGTTTTGTGGTTGAAGAAGCATTAAAAGCCTTATCTATGTGTGTAGGTTGTTCATTTTCCCTCCATCTTTAACGTAGAAGATGATGCAAAAGTGATATAGAAATCTGGCATTTGTAATAGGCTATGTAGGTGGTTTTTGAAGAAACTCTGTGTCAATAACTTTCAGTTAAGTTGAGAAGATAATGTAGCTGCCCTGGATGCTAATTTAGTTAGTTTAGTTTATTAGAATAGTAAGTTAGTTAGTCTATATAGAAGATTATTGTGTTTTGAATGTTTGAAGCGAAGTAAATTGTGAACGCTAAGTTCGGTTAGACTTAGTAATATCTGAAATAAATGAACAATGTTACTCATTATTTAGATGTTGTGTTAGACATGGAAAATGAAGAACCTTTGCAAGTCCTTGCCTCAATTTTCAATCAAGTAAAAGAAAGACTAACATAACATATGACAAACAACGCAATCATAAATATATTCATAACACAACCAACAAGGCAATTATTTAAATGTCACCTTACATTTGTCTAAGCAACAAACACATGACTTCCACATAATGAGTTTTATTCAAACTAAACAGGCCAATACTAAAAAACCCTCCACTTGAGAAACAACCCCACATCACAACTTAACCGACCACACCAGATTCAAAAAGTTACAAGAGTTTCGAGTGCACACTATCTATTTCATGCAAAAGATCAAAACAAATAGAAATCTAAGAATACATTATCAATTCAAAAAGGGAAGCTTCAATTACATGGCTGGGAGTCAAAATTTCATCACCTTTCATCAGTTTTTCTAGTTTGATTATTGGATGTAACTGAATTGCTTTTTTTAGGGCATTATGTTCTTATTGTGTGCCCAAACTCTTGATAACCACCACACTTTCTTAGTTTACTTGTGTTCTTCACAGCCTGCAATATATCAAGCATGAACCATGTTACAATTTAAACTTAAAAACGTGTACAATTCACGAAACACTACATAGCTTAGGGTGGTGGGTTATTGTTATTATTTTCAATGGCCACAATTTGAACATAACAAATTGTAGGTCCACTTGTTGGATTATGGTGTACAATCTTTGCACTGTGACCTGCTTGGGCTGATGTCTTTGCTTGGGTGGTTGTATCCTTGAGTAGCCTAGATTGTGATCCATTATACTGTTATGGACCTTGAACCTTACACGTGTGCTTGTTGTAGCCCAAATCAGCACATTTTCTACACTCATTGAAACTTAGCACATAGTGGATCAGTACAACTACACCATCATTGCATTGTGCATTAGTGGTGTCTGCAACTTTTGTCTTCTTTGGGAAAGTTCCGTCATTATGCCCTACTTGATTACATTCTCTACACTTGTAATTATTCATACCAAGTGTAGCTAAGTAATGAAATCTTGTAGACACATAGTGCATCAGTAGTGGCAACTACATCACTATTACATTGTGCATCAGTGGCGTCTCCAACTTTTGTCTTCATTGGGAAAGTTCTGCTATTATGTATCACTTGACTACATTTTTTTACACTTGCAATTATTCATACCAGGTGCAGCTAAGGTATAAAAAAATGTAGAAGTTACCATATACCCTTTCTTACCGACTTCTAGTCTTTTCTTGTTCTTGGGCCTTCCTGGGAATCTTATTATCTTTGGAGGACTCAAGGGTTGTCTGGTTGACTTGGGTCAAATATTTGAGCCATTGATTGGGATAATGATGAATTCATATGCTCTCTTGTATGCCTCTACTGTAACACTTATCCTCATAATCTTCAAAGTTTTTACTATTAAACCCTATCTTGACAATAACATGAATGCATGGAATAACTAATATATCCCACTTTCTACATGTGCAACTTCAAATGTCTAAAAAAATTCTGAACTGATGATCTTTAGATAGCCTACCTGATTGATCTTTAACTTGGTATTTGTTTGTACCAGTGTAAAAAAGTATGTAACTTTTAGATTCTTCCTTGAGCTTCTCAATCTTCTTCACTATTCTAGGACAGATCTGGTCATCTTTTATGGTGGTCCACTTTCTTCTTCCTTGACGTCTGAGCATCAGGTACATTCTTACCCGTTCTAATAGCCTCAAGATTCTTTTGGACCTTGGTTGTAGGATATTTTCGTTGAAAATTACTAAGTGATTATTGAGAAATATGTTACACTTTGTGGACTCTCTAATGGGTGCCATGTGAAAAATGTCTTATTGATGCACTTTTTTCCAGCCTTTTATATGCCATTTCATTAGAGGTCCTCAAACTTTGCATCTCTACCTCCAATTTATTCAAGGTACGTTACCTTGGCACACCTCCACACCAAATCTTTTAATTAGTGCATCTCCTGAGAAGTCCTTCTTGAAATTGTTATGGTGATGTCTAACACAAGAACTATGTTCAGAGTTGAGCAACAAGTCATAGGTTGTCGGAATCGGTCCCTACCAAAGAAAAACAAAGCCACATGTCAATGCTTGAACTATAAAATGCTCGAATTGGAGAATAGGAATTTGTTTGTCACTTATGAAACACCAATCTTTTTGCTCGTTTATCCCAAAGTCTTTGATCAATCCTTCCATAAACTGTGGCCAGTTGGATTTATTCTCACATTCCAAATGTAAACAATGGGAAATATTCCATTGTTAGCATCAAGACATATAACAATAAGAAGAATCCCTTGGTACGGACTTTTCAAGAATGTTCCGTCAAGACCACTACGCTCTTGCAATCTGCCTTAAACCCCACCCTCAAAGCTTCCAAACATTCATACATTCTACTAAAAGTTGGATGCCACTCCATAAATCTTCCATTGACTTAATATAGACAGTGGTTTTAGGGTTGCTTCTTTTTAATTCGTCAGCATAATCAAATAAGTGCTTTTGTTGTTCTTTGTATGTCCCTTTTATAATTCTCCTTATCTCTTTCGTATTTCTGTAAACCTTCCATTGAGTTATGTTCACATTCAAATCTCTATGGACCTTATCTCGAAATTTTGTTACATTAACTCCCCTTGATAGCTTGAAATCCTCCAAGTACTTTCGTGCAACGTATTTTGTAGAGGTTAGCGTATGATCAAGTGATCTTGAACATGTGTATTTGGGTTGCAATGCTCTAATATGAAAGGAGTTGGTGTCCGGATTTTTTTTTTTTTTGCATAAATAGTCCATATGCAATTCACCCCCCCGTATAAACACATCTAATTTTTACTACATCTTTCTTTTTAAATTAGGTCTCCCTTCCTCTCTTCACACCATGATTATTATTGTAAATTTTAACTTATCTTTAGTTTTGAAAATCATTCCAACTGTGAACTTGGGGTCTTCACTATCTCTATTGTTGCTAAACCTGTCATTTTTGAATTTCTTTGATTTTTGTTCACCCTCACTTGAACTTGAGTGAGAATAATAATAATAAAAAAATCTCATCCGAGTAGCTACAAATTGAATGTTCATTTGTTTTATTGCAAGTGTCTAATACCTCCTTTTCTTGAAATGATTGTCATCTCTTCCAAGGACCCTTGATTCCTCTCCTCATAGTTTTTTTACCATTTTCATTGACATCTACTTGAATTGAAGTTCCTTTAGATTTTTAAAAAAAGAACTCGAACAATTGTAGTAAATTACACCTTTTTCAGTATGAATTTGAAGATTTGGAGGGTTGGGGATGCTGTGCTTTTAGCAAATAGAATTGCGGTTGTGCAATTGGGAATTGGGGGATTTGTGACTGGTGTGTTTTGTTTTTCCTTCAAGAAACTTAAAAGTGTACCAATATTATCCTTGAATATATGTCCATTTTAATTCATATAGCTCAATTCGGCAATTTTTTACTGTAAATGGAAAAAAGACAAAAAAGTCACCCCGAAAATTATTTGAGGATCTCAAAAATGGGGCCAAATATATCAAGCCATATTTTATTTGGAGACTAAGTTTGCCAATTTTTCCTTTCTCTTGTCGTGAGTTTTTAGCTGACTGTTCCCATCTGTATCACATCATGGTGCCCCCTAACAAATGGTAAAGTTCCATGTAACTAGGGTCATTTTCGTTTTTAAAAATTAAAAGATGGTTTAAATTTTATTTGGATTGACATTTTTATTCCATTTTCTAAAAAATTTCTAAAAATTCAACTCAAATTTATAAAAGAGCCTAGAGCCTTTTGTGGTTTTGCCGCCCACTATCTCTTGTGATTAGACAAAAATATCCCAATAAAGTCTCAAATCTCTCTAGAAGACATCATATCTAATCTTCAGCAAACCAACAGTCTCAAATCTCCGTAGAATAAAAGAAAAATTATAAAACATTCCACAATAATCTTTAGATAGTGTTGGCTTCTCACCCACAAATTAATAAAACTATTTGCAAGTTGAGAAAGGAAAGAAGTAATCCTGAGAAAAGATTGTGAGAATATCCAGAAGAAAAAAAAATCGAAGGATACGGGTCACTGAGAATCAAGAAAGAGAATTCTCTTTTGTCTGTAAAAGTTGATATATTGAGATCAATTTAAAAAAGAATATCCTCTTCCGCCACTAAAACTCATGAAGGAACGAATCATCATTTTTTTTTTTTCCACGCACAGAGGGATGCTCTACTTGATCATCTTTTATTCTCTCTGTTTGAGAGAAACCCACCAGTCAGCCCTTTGTTTTCCAATGTTTCTTCTTCTTCGCTACGAGAAAGAGGGAGAGAGATTTTTATATTTATAAAAAAAAGTTAAGGTTTGGGACAGTATATATATATTTTTTTTGTTTTTTAAAGTATAGAGGGTAATCTTGTAATTTATTGTATAATAAAAATATTTCGAACAAATCTATCCTAATAGCATTTGAAGTTTAAGAAAATTTGAATTTTAGATTTCAAAAATTGAAAAAAATAATATGAAAAAATTGTACCTCTGTCCAAATAAGCCCAATAGAATTAGGTTCCCTTAGTGGCAAACTGGTGACAAAAATGTAGATGACTCATAATTGACACCAAAATTCAACCATCAAGGGAGTTTAGAGGAAAAATTAGATAGCTCAATTGGTATAATGCTTTCTCACAAGTGATCTTGTGTTCGACCCCTTAGTCTGAAAAGAATTGAAGAATCTACACTAATTGCTTTGGAGATAAGAGGATCTAATTAGGAGGCTTAATGCACAAGTTGGAACACCAAAAAAATGGTCAATCCACTTACATTTTAATCTTTATCAGTTGATTTATGCCTCGTTCGCTAATTGAATTTTGCGGTACATACAGAAGGAAGTGTCCTCACTTGTTACATGCCTCGCACAACTAGAATTTGATGATTATTGGCAGAATTTTTTGATAGACTCATGTAACTTTAAAGATTATTGACAAAAATAAAATATTCTATTATTATATAAATATATATATATATATATTTAATAGAAAATCTATCAAAATATTTTGACAGATAACTTGACAGACACTTGAAAACATCCATCAATACAAAATAAATTACTTCGTCACAAGTATAGATTAAGTATTTAAATTTATCCCTTTTTTTCTAAAATTATTTTGATAGACATAACTTATTGTCAAAGATTTTTAACATTTAATACCCTTTCCGTCAATAATTTTGACAATATTTTAGTGCAAACCATTTTTGCAAGTGCTCGATTAACCTTCGAATCACAATAGTTCACTGTCAATGATGATTAAGTTATCTATGTAAGTGATTAAGAGAAAGATGATAAGAGACCCACTTGTGAGAAGATGCTACGCTGACTAGATTTATTACACGAGGCTAATCAAACCTTTGTGTTTACCTTACAAGTATATGAAACCTATGAACAAACCCTGATACAATATCTATTCTAATAAGAGTACAACATAGATTCCTTAGATCTATAGAGTTCTCTTTGGATTAAAAAATTCCTCTCTGTTTTTGTGTTTACTATGATATGGCTTTCTTAATGTTTATATGGTGAATGCTAGCTCCACTCCTTTAGAAGATTCAGCCTCTTAATCAGGAAGTTCGAACTTTCTATCCTCCAAGATAAGACAAGATAAATCCTGTCTAAAAGATAAACATTTATCACATTATTATCAACCCTAGCATCTATCGTTTAACAACAAATTAAGAAAACTAAATTTAAAGATACGTTGTACACCCTCTGGCCAAAATTGGATGTCATATTTTTATTCGATGAAGAATTAAAGAGTGCATTTGACTTTCATACGCTTAAGGTTTTGCACACCTCTTAAGAATTTATTAGTTTTAGGAGATTTTAAATATAATTAGACTAAAATATCCTTTCTCTTTCCTGGATACAAATAATGATATCTTGAATATTAATTATCTAGATAGTAAAACCAGGGAAAAATGGGAAAAACTTGATTGATCATTTTTGGGTAAGTATGAACAACAATTATTATGCTTTTTTATTTTGATTTTCTCTCTCTCTCTCACCTATTATGGAATGGAGGGAGTATCAATTTATCCTCCCATTAATATAATTGGTGATTACCCTATTGAGCAAGTAGATATAGATTCCTTAATTTAAGGAGGTTATTAATGACCCTTTATATTCAAAATTTACCTATTTTAAGAAATGAAACACCCAACTCCAGAAAATTTAAAATAGAAATAGGATAGTCAATTCTCCATCCTCCAAAACTAAATGTCAAATTTTGACTTCACTAAAATGAAGGAGTGTGTTTGAGTTTGGTATAGTTTTGCCACTCTATCCTCCACATTATTATAATTATAATAGTAGTGTCACAATTATATTAATAGTTGTAAATCATTAAATTAAGGAGGTGAAGGATGGAAATTTATAAAAAAAAAATTACTTGTATATAGAAATGAGATATTTAAATCCGAATATCCAAAATTAGAAAATGACGCATTTAATTCTGGAGGGAAGGAGTATTAGTTTAGATCAACTTTATCATTAGCAAATTATATTTTTTTGGACTGAGCATATTGCCTGTGGTCCATAAATTATTTTGATTTTTAAGTTTAGTCTATTATGTTTCTTTTTGTCGTCTTTGATCATCCACTAATTTCAATATGGTAACTTTGATCCCTATTGTTTCATTTTGCCTATTTTGGTCATCAAACCTTTTTCTTTTTTCTTTTTTTTTGTGAGTTTGATCTTTTTTACCAAAAGCATGATTTAGATGATTTTTTATTCGGAATGACAAGGATATTTTTAACACTTCAAGTTTTTTTTCTACACACTAGAGGATTTTGGTATGACCCGTCAGGGTGTAGAGAAAAAGAAAACTTGAAATGCCAAAAATATCCTTGTCATTCCCGTTAAAAATTAGTATAATAGATACTTTTGATGAAAATAACCAACCTTGCCAAAGAAAGAAAGTTTATTGATAAAAAAAAAAACAATATAGATAAAAATTACTATATTAAAATTTATAGATGATTAAATACAATAAAATAAAATATTATAAATCAAAATTAAAAAATCAAAATAGTTCATAAATTAAAAGAACCAATAATTCAAATTGAGTCAAACCTTCCGAATGGTGGCAGTGTCTATATTTATTTTTGTCAAACTGAATGAAAATCAGTGGTGATATTGATGTATCCTATATCTTTTTTCCGTCTTCTTTTGACAAGTGAATAAATAACAAGGATTATTCCTGATGCATATATATTCTCGAATTTCACTAAATATTAATTACTTTTGTCCAACAATACAAATCTTTAGCGGCTATTTAAACTATATTATTACCCTTTCCCTCATTAATTATAAATCGCTTAATCTTACTTTTTGTCTTTTATATTATAAGTGAATAATGTATGTTATTTAATAAATATTTTACTCTTTTTTTTTCAATATTACCCTACACACTTTTTCTCTCCATAAAATATTTAACTCTCTTTCATTCTTATTGTTCCTCTCTAATATAGACATTTTGGAGAAAGAAAAAAAAAAAAGGCTTAGCTAACAATGTGATCATTGAGATTGTCACTTTTCTCAATTATACTTTAAGTTTTTAAACAGTTTAGTCATTATACTTTACATTTTTGAAAAATTTGCCACTTTGCGGTGGTTTAATTAAATAATAATCATGAATATTATCCATCTTCTGTGATAATGTGACATAATTTTTTATATCACCAAAACTTCTCATATTTTTGAGAGAATTTGCATCATTTTGTCAACATCTTTTATCTAATTTTCAATTGATATATGATTTGAATGACATAGTAAAATTTTACGCTTAATTTCCCAATAAAGAAATTTTTAGTGACAAGTTTAGTCACGTGATATCATTAACTAAGATTGATTATATTTGTGATTGTAATTGGATCAAACAACCATAGAATGGTTAAAATGTCTTAAAATTCAAGTAAAATGATTAAATTGACTTGTCTTGTAGTTAAATTGTCAATCTAAAAAAAGAATCAAGTTTTGCAGTCACTATGTTGGTTAAGCCAAAAAGAATCATTACCTTAATATTTTTACAAAATGACTATAAACGATTTATAATTAGGGATGACGATGGTAACTCTTGAATGCAACTCTATTATGAGAAAAAATGGCCCATTTTCTCTCTTTCATTAATAATTATAATTCTCTTTCTTTGCTATAAACGAGAGAGAATATTAATGGGTAGAAATAAGAAAACATTATACGTCCTCCATACGGAATTGAATGTCCCTGTTTGATTTGCATGTATTTTAATAAAAAAGTTTGACTTAATTTATTAATACACTACATTAGTAATAAAATTTTTACTAATTTAGAAAATAGAATATTTAATTTCGAATAATATAAAATGAAATATGGAACCATTCATTTCCAGATGAATGGTAAAAAACATTTCAGGTGGCGATTTATATATTATGATGGTGATAGTAATACAATTGGATGATAACCATTTTCAAAATGATCATTCACTAAATTCAAGACACATGGTTGGACTATACTGCCTCTATGGCTTTTTTTTTATTGTTTTTTTCCACTCTACTTTTGTTTTGTCAAAGTTTCCATGGGTAGGTTTTGAAATTTCACATCAAATTACTTTTGAGTTTTCTTAGTATAAATGTATTACTCATTTCGTCCAAAATTAAATATTTATTCAAAAATGAATGTCTCATTTAATAAATTAGTTAAAATTTTCTTAAGAAATTGATATAATTAAATGTAAAATGAACTAAGTTAACTAATTTTCTTAAAATTTATGCAAGTCAAATTGAAACATTCAATTCTGGATGGAGTAAGTACTATTTTCCATCTTTGAATGTAATAAAGCATAACTTTCACATGTCTATTAGGAACATGCCCAACAAGTGTGAATGGTAAAAGTGAAGATCAAAGTTTTGAGTTTGAATCTTATCAATATCCTTTTGAATTAAGCCCTATGCACCTCCACAGGTAGATATTGCAGGCTTAAAAAGAAAGTGTTAAAAAATTTGTTGAAGCTTCAAGCAGTTTGCATATCTACTCTAAATGTTACACTCTCTAACCCTTCGCGATTAAAAAAAAAAAAACGTATATAAAATAAAATTTGTTTGCATAAAAAATCTGACATATTTAAAATTTATTTTTAGTTTAGAGTCTACCTTATAAATACTTTAATTTGCATTAAAAGAATTAAAACATTAAAATTAAAATTAATTTTTTGTTAATATAATAAAAAAGTGTACCACATTCAATAAAAGATTCGAAGAATTACAAAAGGAAATATGGAATAATAAATTTTAAATTGTGATTATGACACTTCACTATTAACTTGTCGAATCCTACATTAACTATGTATGTAGACATGAAGATCATTTGAAGATGTCTTTTTTTCAGATTGAAAAGGGGAAGGAAATTAAGGAGAGTAAATATGAGGGCTCACGCTCACCCTCGCAACAGAATTTTTCGGTTCCGTAAGTGTATTTGATTTTCATAAAATTTATTATTTTATCCTTCTTATTAATTGTAACATGATCTAAAAGTTAATAATTGTAAGTTCTTTAATTAAGGAGGTGATTAATGGTACTATCTGCTTCCCATAATATTGCTTGTTTTTATTTTTTACATAACACAACTATAAATATTTGAGAGTTTTTATCTATGAGAAGAAAAAAAAACATATTAAAGGAGGGGTAAGAATGTAAAAAAAAAAAAAAAATTACAGATTCATAATTGTAAAACGACTTATATTATAAAACAATTAAAATATTCTTAAAGGATTTATATTATAAAATAGTGGGAGCATTTTATATTAAAAATTTATTTATTTTAGAAAATAAGATATTTAATTTTGAACAAATTCATAAATATTCAAATTCAAATGGGGAGGGTGGAAGGATATTTATCAAATGGATAATTGACGCCTTTAATCTCCAAATATATTATGTTTGGTACCTTTCATCCCCATTTTTTTAAATTTTTTTTAGGTCCTAAAATATATTACTGACTGCAACTTTGACCATTTTTTCCATTTTATTATAAAAAATAGCCGAAGCCATCCAGTTACAATAAAGAAAAATTAAACATAATTACTTTGGACCCATTTGGATGGGCTTGACATTTTTTCCTTTTTTTAGAGTGCTTTTTTTTAAAAAAATTAAGCAATTTTGTATTTGGATTCTTTTTTGTAAAAGTATATATATATTTTTTAAAATTTATTTGGATAAAAAAACACTTTTTTTGAATTTTTATTTAAAGCATTTTTTTAAAATTTTTATTTAAAGCACTTTTTTATAAAAAAAAATTGTTTAAAAAGATTTTGAGATTTAATAGAAATGATTATATTTAAAAAATTATAATATATTAATTGCTAGTATTTAATATATTTAAGTAAATTTAATTTTTTTTTTAAAAAAAATTGAACCCTTTTATAAACTATCATAAACTAACGAATCAATGATGATGATGATGATAATAATAATAAAATAAATAGAGTTTAATTTAATCTTGAAAGATCTAAAAAAATAATACTTTATTTTTACTTTTTACATTTATTTTTTGTTAATATCTGTAAAGTTTAAAGATATTCAAGAGTTAAACAATATAAATTTTCAAAACATTAATAATAGAAACTAAAAAGAACAATCAAAAGGAAAAAAAGAGAAAAATATAAACACAGGATTAGAATTTGCAACGTGGATGCCTGGGATGGCGTGGGGTGACGGGGCAGGGGCCCTTGGGCATGGGCCGGGGCGGTTAGGGTTACTAGGGATTTACGGAAAAACATGCTCGAAGTGAGATAGAGAGGGAGGAAAAAAAAAAAAAACAAAAAACCAGTAGAAAAGCTGGGAGCGCCGGGGGAAGAGAAAAACGGAAAAGGAAGAAAAGTAGTGAAATTTGGGAGAATCAAAATGCTTAAAAAACAAGTTAGTTTTGTTGGCTTAAAATTGAAGTAATTTTTTGACTTATTTTTCAATTTATGCATTTTTCTAAACGCTCAAACAAACATCTTTTATTTTTACTTATGAGCTTTTTATAAGTATTTAATTTTTAAGAAAAGCCTAAATAAACAAACTCTCTATCGACCTGTTAGCAATGAGACGAATCCAAATAAGTTTATGAAAGTATCATTTAGTTTAATCATCTCAAATTTTGATTACAGTTACAAACTTTTTAAAGAATGTCTAATAAAGTATTTTCTTAAGATAACAATACCTTGGAAAAATGCTTGATATATATACAAAATAACCAACATTTATAAACGTGTCAATTATTAGTTTTAAGCGTATGAGTTGTTAATTATAAATATATGTGTCTTTACTTTTAAGAGTATTAGTTGTTTCACAATGGAAGGGGTTAGATAGGAATGGAAAGGGAAAGGTCCTTGATAAAAATAAATATAATACCCACAAAATTTAGGAACAAGTAACTATATACAGATTTTAATTAGAACAATTGTGGTAATTTTAGAAATACTTGAAGACTTATTAATAAACTTAGATTCTTTCTTACTATATACTATAGAATTATATTTTAAATATTAGGTTATATGAAAATTTCTTTTTTTACATCTTCCACATATTCTAAATCTGAGAAGCCTTTTTCAAACCCAAGTTAGAGGATTCATTGTGTCTGAGATTGAAACTTCTAATTACGCATTCTAACAATACGAGGTTTGTGTAATTCAAATTTTAGATCTTTTTCTTTCTAGAATAAGTTTTGGATTTTAAGTTATGATTGATCTAGTAAATTAGGATTTATGATTATATGGGTTTTATTTATAAAAAATACTCCATTCATCCTTAATTGAATGTTCCTATTTCCATTTTGAGTTGTCCGGAAATGAATGTCTCATTTTTTAAATTAGTTAAAATTTTCTTAAGAAATTGATATTGATAAATTTAAATGAACAAAGTCAACTATTTTTCTTAAATTTTGTGTAAGTCAAAAAGGTATATTTATTTTCAGGTCGAGGTAATATTTCTAAATATATTTAATCTATCATATTTGAAGAGTCAGTTTTCTTTATGAATTTGATTAAAAAGAAAAGAAAAGAAAAGTTATTGGCAACACTGGTTCTTCTGTGATTTCTTTTTAAGTTCAATTTGGTTTTATTTCTTTATGGCTAGGGGTGGAAATAGGCAGGCAGCCTGACCTGCATTTGACTTGGTTTTGAATTGCCTATTTAGTCATTGGGCGAGGTAAAGGCTTTTCTTTAGATCTATTTAGTGTCAAAGGCCAGATCTAAGCGTTACATGCAGTTTGTTTGGTTGGCCTTTGCCAGTTTCTTTTCTTTTTTTAAAAATCTTTTAAAATCTACAAATTGATATATAATTTAAACATTTGAATATATAACATATGAATTGTGATAACTTTTTCCAATTCATTATAATTACTTCACATACATATTTTATATAATTAAGTATTTATATGGTTTAAATGAGAAATAAAAACTAAAAATTTTGAATTGTTAAAATAATTTACTTCTTTTTATTTGGTAAGTTGTATTATGATTAATAATGTTTTGATTTTCTTATTTTGGTAGTGCTCGAATAAGTAGAGGAAATTACGTTTAATTTTCCATATGACTTGGTGCTAGTAACTACAAATACATTTGATTTGAATTTCTGATAAATATTATTTAAATTTTTGTCTTTGTCATTGTGTGTGCTATAATGAATTAAATTATATAGTGTTTCATCATATATTTTAAATTGATTATATTGAGTAATTGCAATTCAAATGAATTCTCTAATTTTTATTTTATTTATTAATTATAATGATCAAATGTACTCGGATTTTATGTTATAATATATTTGATTTATAAATTAATGTTTTTTAAAAATAATATGCAGGTTTTATAAACCAGTTTCAAGTCAAACTAGGTTTTTAAACGAGGCATACTTAGATCAAATAATAAGCCTATAACAAGCCAAGCCATAAGTTCAGGTTCACATTAAGTGATTGTCTAATCGGCTTGACCTGATAAGACAAAAGTCCAACCTGTCTCCGTCGCCAAAGACATTCTGGTACTATTTTGAATTTTTTTGATATTATTATTTTATTATTATCAAAACTAACTTATATGAGGATTAAATATAATGAATTTCTGAATATAATATAAAAATATATATAAAGTTTTTGAAAATTATTTTCTTATTTTATTTCAAAAATTAATATTTGTCTTTTTAGCTTTAAGTATGATATTTAAGAGGTTAAGATGTGCATTGAGATTTTGGAGAATTTATATAATATTGGTTCAAAAATTTCTTTTTAAGTCGAGATTTTATTTTCTTTGGTTTTAATTATCTTTGGAATTTAGAGATTCGCGGTAATTGATTGATATCCTTTCTCAAATTTTATAAAACTTCTTTTCTACATATTTTCTTATGAATGATTTTGGTATATTAAGTATGATTGATAATGTTTTTAGAAATAGTATCGTATGAATACATGATACATATTATATATATATATATATATATACGGAATTGTTATAAAACGTAACTGGTGGAGCGCAACAGCCAAAACGACGTCATTTTAGCTTCGAAATAAGTGGATGTATCCTTCAGGCTGACTTATTTCGCAGCCAAAACGACGTCGTTTTGGCTGCGAAATAAGTAGACGTCGTTTGGCTGCGAAATAAGTGGATGTATCCTTCAGGTCCACTTATTTCACAGCCAAAACGACTGTTGCGCTCCACCAGTTACGTTTTATAGCAATCCTATATATATATTTATATATAATTATATGATTTAGTTACTAGCTTAGTATTATTATTATTATTACAATTATTTTTGGGGAAAAGTAGAGTTAATGATTAGCCTTTTGTGGCCCCTCATTTGTGGAAGTTGCTTTCTAAATGCACCTAACCTTTTCCTTTATAGGGAGTACGTAGTCAGTCACAAAATGGATCCAAGACCTAAACATCTTAGGGTTAATTTCTTCTTCATAATAATGGCACTTTGAGCAATAATTGTTCTTTTCTTTTGCTTAGGAAAATAGAGAAAATTCTTTGCAACTTGCACATGAATATCTATCTATGTATAGCTTTCATTTTTTTCTGTTTTCTAGTGAAGGTGATCTTTCATTAGAATTATGGGTTTTGATATTTATGCAATGATTGATCCGCTTTTTTGATTTTTCAATTGAATTATTAACCAATTCAATCCTCGAACTATACCAATTTGACTGTTTTGGTCCTTAAAGTTTTTTTTTTACCCTTTTAGTCCTTAAACTATTTACTATTTAGCCATTTTGATCCTTTTGACGGGTCAACAGTAGTTTAACCAAATAATGGAGGGTATTTAGATCATTTCACTGTTTTTTTTTTTAAATTTCACTGTTCATGAACAGTGAAATTTTTTAAAAAAACCCAAACTTGGTTTCTTCTCCAGTAATCTTTGGCGACTTGCAGTTTTTTTTTCCCCCTCATTATTATGTTAAAGATTAATCAGAGGATGTTTGCACTTAGTATGACTTCTGTATACAAACCTTTTCTTTGTGTAGATGGATATTATTGATTGAATTCATGATCTCTCAAGCCCTCATTTTCCACTTTTGTCTTTTGTGTCTCATGGACTTGGTTTCTTAGATGCAACTATGTTTTGTTTTTTATGCTGTTTAACCCTGGTTATTTTCACTCCTCGGGTTTAGGATGTTCTCCCTTATTGATGCTTCTGATCAAAGAACAGCCATGGTCACCTTAATCTTTAGCATGCGAATGAAAGAAAAGGTATGTATGCAAAAGTCATACTAACTGCAAACATCCTCTAATTAATCTTCAATATTATAATGAGCGGAAAAAAAAAACTGCAGGTCGCTGGAGACTACTGGAGAAAAAGATGAACAGTGCCCAAGTTTGGTATATATATTTTTTTCACTGTTCATGAACAGTGAAATTTTGAAAAAAGAAAAA
>JAOXNR010010434.1:0-31640 GCA_028571225.1 Parsonsia alboflavescens
TAATAATAATAATAATCATAATAATAAGATTTACAAAATTTTAAAATATATTTATTTATATAGAGTGAAAATATGTAAAAATTTGGATTCACAATTTATTTTTTATTTTGTTATCAAAATAGGCTTCCTATATAATTTTAATAATTTTTATGAGTTATGATGTGAGTAGAAATTGAAATTAAAAATAAGAGGCATAGATTAGGGATTTCGGTTCTTAGAAATTAAATTTAAAAATAAGAAATTGTTTAAAACGTTTCGAGCCTTTGTGAGAATTTCGGATCTTGGAGAGGATTCTAAGGTCCGAAATACCCCATTTCGAGACTTGGATTGGAGATTTTGGTTCTTAGAAATTGAATTTAAAAATAAGAAATTGTTTAAAACATTTCGAACTTTGGTGAGGATTTCGGATCTTGGAGAGGATTCCAAGGTCTGAAATACCCCATTTCGAAACTTGGATTGGGGATTTCAGTTCTTAGAAATTGTTTAAAACATTTCAAGCCTGGATGAGGATTTCGGATCTTGAAGAGCACTCCAAGGTCCGAAATACCCTATTTCAAGACTTGGACTAGGGATTTCGAGACTTGAATATGGGATTTTGAGACTTGGATATATAATTTCAGACCTTACCCAAATTATTTCGAGACTTGTAGAGAACAAATCGGTGCTATTTCATTCCATTTTAAAAGTAATCTCTATCAGAATTTATACTCCCATACTAGTTTTCCAACACAATAACATGTCCAAAAGCTCAATAGTTCACATTCAAGATATAGAGAAAATATTTCGAACATTTCATGCTTCAAAAACAAAGATATAAACATGAACAGAGAGTATCTAAAACAAATTAAACAACAACGAGCAGTGCTTCAACAACTAGCTAGACCATGGGTTAAGAAAAAGAAAGCTAAAACCAAGTAAACAACAACAAAATCTTGTTTATCACCATTATTGTAACGTCGAGGAGCTAGGAGAGATACATACATGCAGCGGCAAAATATTGGGTTCCTCCTTTAAGCTATTTCTCCGTCACTGGTGAGCAGTGTATAATGACTACAGAAGCTCCGATACTAGTGATGGACTGTGAATCAAATAGCTGTTAAGGGAAAGAGAAGGGGAAGGGTTTTCATCCTCTTTGACAGACGTGGAGGAATTTGAAGGGAAGGAACAGGTCCGATTTTTAGCAAGAAGGGAATTGAAGGGAAGGAGTATGGGAG
Organism: Parsonsia alboflavescens; assembly: GCA_028571225.1. Classification (NCBI taxonomy): domain Eukaryota; kingdom Viridiplantae; phylum Streptophyta; class Magnoliopsida; order Gentianales; family Apocynaceae; genus Parsonsia; species Parsonsia alboflavescens. The sequence continues at coordinate 1,215 of JAOXNR010010434.1, forward strand.
TCTTGAATGGTTTCGCTCCAAGTAAAGAAGGGAAGTGGGTAAGTCCCGGATCGGGTCGGGTGAAGTGAAGTGAGGGGAAGGAAGAGGAAAGCTTTCGGCCGTTGGTTTTGAATTTACGAAGGGTAATGGGGTAATTTTTCATTTGTGAGCCAACTTCTAATGTTAGAAAATGAGGAAAAATCAATTTGGGTAGATAGTGAAAATGTAATGGTAGCTTTGGATAGAAATGAAATGATTTCACAAATTGGGTATAATTGAAATACCCAAATCAATTTGGGTATATTTGGGAATTTCTTCTACAAGCAATGTTTTTTGGATTAAATCGGATCGGCTGGTTAGATCGCAGATCGGTGCCTTTTACTATCCGATTGATCTTTGAAAATCGGTTTTGGGAAAACCCGATCTAAATTGAACTGACCTAGTTTGATTAGTGAACTGTTTGGGATCAAATTGAAAAAATTAATAAGCCAGACAACTAGATTGAAAAAAAAAAAGGGAAAAAAAAAACCTTAGAAGAATGTGCAATGGATGTGCAGCGGTGGAAGTTGATGTAGAAGAACAAATTTCTCATGTTCAAGAATAGGTTGAGCAAATGAGGTGAAAAACCGTACAATAGAAAGCATTGGATACCTTCCGAATGTGACCCATGAACTGAGAGGCACTATCACAGCTTTTTATGTAAATAAACCATTAGTATCTTTTTTGCTCAAAGAAAAGTGTTTGCCATTGGTTATTGAATGGAGGGAGAAGATATAATCAATTGAAGATGATAATAATAATAAAGAAGAAGAAAAAAAGAAAATTTTAAAATTTGAAAAATGAGTAAACAAAGTAAGAAGAAGAAGAAGAAATAAACAAAGAAAGATAGAGAGAAAAAGAAAGAAAGATAGAGAGAGATAGAGAGCTTTTTGTGTGGTCTGTAAAAAGAAAGAATGGAATGGAAAAGAGAGGAAGGGCATGTCCTTATTGATGTAAACCTCTGTCTCTTTCTCTTTTTTTTTTCCTCCTTATCTATTTGTTTGCTAATCAACGTGGTTTTCACGTATGAAAGTTTAATTTATGAATTTTTTATATATTTATAAGTTTTTATTATTAGTTAATAAATATATATTTTATTAATTTGAAATAAATTATATTATTTTGATATATTTTAATTTATAAAATAAATAATTTTTAATTTTAAAATTAAAAGATTCAATTATGATTTAATTATAATTAAATCATTGATCGTGAATCAATAACTTTTCCAATATTCCATGGTCCTCTATTAGTATATAGATAGATAGATTACTGGAGATCCCTTCACATTCAAGGAGGCTCTTAGAATTCTCCACCATAAGCAGTTCTCTTTTTTCCTCAAGTTGATCGTAATCTTATACCATATTCTCCACCATACCTCCAACAAACACAAACCTCATGAGATTGGTCCTGCAGGGATAAGGTCTGGCAAATCTTGGCAAAAATAAAAAGGAAAACGAAAAAAGAGAAAAAAGGGAAGGGCTGTAATTTTGTGGGGCCGGCCACTTGGCAAGACAGAGCTCCGTCTTTCATGCGATAAAGCAATCAAAAGACAATTAATAATAGAGGATGGAAAAGAAGGAAAAGGAAAGAAAAGGAAAAGAAAAAGAAAAAGAAAGATTGACATAAAGGGCAAAGTTCTCTTCATTACATGAGAAGAGTATATTTTCAGACACAGTGACTGAACAAACGACGAAACATATGCTTAGTAGAGAAGAATCATGCCTCCACGAGCTGGTAAGATCGACGTGACGTTTGATTAACTCTAACGGCAGGCGATGGTTTGAACCTCGACAAGGATATTTTGTCCCAAGCTGGTTCGGCAAGTGATTGTCTTGGTAAGGGTGTGCGTCCCGAGCTGGCAACCTACTCGTTACGTCCTCTCCGTCTGTCCTCTACCAGTTCGTGCATATCCCTTGATTTACATCCCACTGACACAAGGGGCCTCTGTGACCAATGGGAGGGATTTTGCCCGTACGGAACCTTCCCCTTCAATCCAAAGTAGAGAAGAATCATTTTTAGTTTTTAAAATAAAGAAATTAAATAATCAAAATGCTTAGTACTAATATTTATTCAAAGGTTAATAATGTCTCTGGACTTCATACAATCAGAATGACTAGGCCGCCTAAAAAGGGGGGGGGGGGGAAGTGGGAGACTAAGGATTTATGACATGTAGCTGCTAAAGAATCATATGAATGGAATGAAAAGATGTGGTAGGAATAGTAGGACAAATATAATCAGAAAGATAAGAAGGAGGTTTAGATGTTCTGGTAGATTTTCAACGAGGAGGAAGAGATGAAGATGAAGGAAAAGAAACTGAAGGATGATGTGCTTTTGCTGTGGATAAGGGCTGATCTGTAGCAAAAGGATTAGGAGAATCAGTTGGTGGTGGCAAAGAATCATCAAAGACTGAATATGGTGGATAATTAGGAAGTAGAAAGAAATTAGGTAAAGAAGGAGAGGGACAGGAATTGGAATGCACAGAATTATGCAAGGGAAATATGTTTTCATGGAAAAGACAATTTCTGGAAAGAAGAATTTGTCTAGAAAGAAGATTTAACAAAAGAAAACCCTTGGTGTGATTAGAAGTACCAAGATAAACACAAGCATGACCCATAGGAGAAAACTTACATTTATGATATGAACGTCAGTGTTACAACTGTAGACTAAACAACCAAAAACTTTGAAGGAAAGATAGGTGGGAGACTTACCAGAATGCAATGATCAGAAGTTGACCAAAAACCTGAACTTATTGGAAGCAACCCAAAAGTTGCTCTCAAAGAGATGGAGTACAAGAGGAAATTGACAAGTTATCACAATAAGAAGGTTTCAAAGAAACAACTCAAAATAAGTGATTTGGTTCTTCGAAAAAAGAAGTAAGTTGACAAGACACTAGCCGGAAACTAGATCCGACTTGGGAAGCCTCCTATCGGATTGTGAAGGATACTTGGAATGGAAGCAACAGATTGCAAACATGGAGGGCGATGATGTTGCTAGAACCTGGAATGTAATGAATTTGAGAAAATTTTTTGCCTAAGTTTTTTCATTTTTGTAAAACGGGTACACAATTCCTGATACATTCTGTGATATATGAATGTAAATAATAATATTAAAAGTTACTAGCAAAAGTTAACAGTTGCCGTACAAATGTCTCTTCTTGACATTGTCCTTTCCGATGGCTTGCCGATAATAGCCCACCGTCATGCTCCACCCAATCGTTCCCCAGGGAAACGACTCTGCAGCCTCTAGATCGTCTAGCATCCTTCATACATAAGATTGGATGGCTACAGATGGCTCTCGAGTGAGTATCCAATGACTTTTGATGATGTCGTATGCCAACTGACAGCTATCCCACTGCCATGGCCTACCACCTTGTCAAGACAACATCCGGAGTAATTGGATCGATGACCATCAATCAAGGGATGGCAGAGGTGGGCGTCACTGGCCATCAATAATGTGCTGGTCTACTCTCCCAAAATGTAGACCAGTGAGGAGAGCATACTCCTGGAGACCCAGGCGGTGTAACTAGCCCCAATGAAGAATCGCATCTCATCGGGCTATGCACCCTCTAAAGTGACCTCCAGTCTCAAAATATGCAAGGAAGCCCCGGCGTATTAGGATCCGTGGTAATGGGAAAGATAAACCATGTATTCGAAGGGGCACGTACAAAAATGCTCTAGTGTTCCATGGTGCCGTAGTAGCTCGATTGTCTGGCTGACGCTAGTATACTTAGAGTGTGTGTTAAGTGTGTTAATGGCATTCACAATATGGATCGTGTCGGAGCTGAAAGGTACCATGGGTGGGGTCCATATCTTTACGATAACTGGCTGACAATAATTACAATGTATTTGTTTATAAAACATCATTAACTATAAATTATATATAGTGTAAAAATATTAATTATCACTATCGAATTAATCGTGAATTAATTTTAGTATTCAAACCATAATAATAATAATAATAATAATAGTACTATTTACAAAATTTTAAAATACATTTATTTATATAAACTGAAAATATGTAAAAATTTGGGTTCATAATTTATTTTTTAATTTGTTATCAAAATAGGCTTTCCTATATAATTTTAATCATTTTTATGAGTTATGATGTGAGTAAAAATTGAAATTAAAAATAAGAGGCTTAGATTGGAGATTTCGGTTCTTAGAAATTGAATTTAAAAATAAGAAATTGTTTAAAACATTTTGAGTCATGGTGAGGATTTTGGATCTTGGAGAGAACTCCAAGGTTTGAAATACCCCATTTCGAGACTTGGATTGGGGATTTCTGTTCTTAGAAATTGAATTTAAAAGTAAGATATTATTTAAAACATTGCGAGCCTTGGTAAGGATTTCGAATCTTGGAGAGGACTCCAAGGTTCGAAATACCCTATTTCGAGACTTGGACAGGGGATTTCGTGACTTAAATATGGGATTTCGAGACTTGGATATATAATTTTGGACCATACCTAAATAATTTCGAGACTTGCAGAGAAGAATTTGGTCCTATTTCATTCCATTTTCAAAGCAATCTCTATCAGAATTCCTACTCCCATACTATGATGCAGGGCACAATTCTCGAGCTACTGGTCCGAGCTTGGATTAGGCTCAAATTTGATTGGGTGACCCGAAACAGCCCAACGAACAATAATCACCTCTACGCCGTGATGTAGGGCCTTTTCCGGCCATCCGGAGTCATCTTGATGGAGTTTCAGACGTTTTTATGTTTTAGTGGCATTATCATAATTTATTGTTTTTATGGGTATTTTTGTAATTTCATTATTTTTAAGTTCCGATTAGGGTTTTAAATATCTCGTTTGTTAGTGTCTTAAGCAGTTTTTTTGATTATTGATAATTTTTTACTTTGGTCGTTTTTCTGAAAACCAGAGAGTTTTCACAATTTTCTAGCTTTTCTTCTGTTTAGTCATTCTTTTTGAAATTGTTCTTGCATCAGTAGGTATCAGACACAGGTTGCTGAAATCAATGGTTGAGCAGATTCGTGGAGGTGGTCGACGGCATCGTGCTGGAAGGGGACGTGGAGTCGTTCTTGAGGAAGACGAACCGCCTTGTCAACGAGACCTACAAGAAGTCAAAAACGAAAACGCGGAACAAAGAAGGCGGATCCAAGACTTGGAGCGGCAACTGGCAGAAGTGTGGTTGGATGTTCAGTCCGAGGCAGGGGTGGAATCGAAGATTGAGTGACGATGACGAGGAAGATGACAATCCGTTTGCGGCATTGAACCGGGGATGACAAAACCAACCGGAACAATTTGTCTGACAACCTTCTTCTTTCTAGAATTTTGGCATGAAAATCGAGATTCCCAATTTTGAAAGTAATGCCCATCCTGACGAATTTATAGATTGCTTACATACTGTTGAGCGGATTTTCGATCTACGAGATTTGACGGAAGAACAGAAGGTGAAGATTGTGGTGATCAAATTGAGGAAACGTGCTTCGATTTGGTGGGAGCAAGTGAAGAAGCAACGCGCCAGAGAGGGAAAGTCAAAAATTTCGACTTGGGACAAGATGAAGAAATTGTTGCGGAAAAAGTTCATGCCGACTCACTATCGGCAAGAGGCGTTTATTGAATACCATTCCTTTAAGCAGCGGGATCTTTCTGTAGAGCAATACATCGCGGAGTTTGATCGGCTGCGCATGAGGTGTGACATTGCCGAAGAAGACGAGCAGACGATGGCGGGATTTTTATCATTGTTGAAATTTGAGATTGCTGATGTGGTTCAACTACAACAGTATTGGACGTATGAAGATGTTTGGAGATTGGCCTTGAAGGTCGAGGGGCAGCTTAGACGGAAGGGCGGCAATTTGGGCTCTAGGGTTCCGAGTCGATTCCAGAACAAACCTAGCGATCAATCATCTTCAGTGGCAGCGACTGTGAATAAGGGTGAAAAGGGCAGGGCAGTGGCCAAGGAATTTCCGTAGGGCTGAACCCGTAAAGATGCGGCCACGGCAGCGGTGGCAGCCAAGCCGTGTTTTAAGTGCCAGGGTTTTGGACACTTTGTCACAGATTACCCAAACAGGCAATTCGTGAGTCTCAGTGAGGAGGTGCTAGAGCTGAATTTCAACGGAGAAGAAGAGGACCCCGAGGACACACAGAACGAAGAGGAGGTTGTATATGCAGATTCGGGAGAATCCCTGATGATTTGGCCATTGCTAAGTATGGCGGCAGAAGACGAGTCTTGGCTGCGACATAACATTTTCCATACTCGGTGCACTGCCCGGGGAAAGGTATGTAACATGATTATTGATGGAGGTAGTTGCAAGAACGTGGTCTCGATGACAATGGTAGAGAAATTGGGATTAGAGACAATTGAGCATCCACAGCCCTACAAGTTGTCATGGTTAAAGAAGGGCAATGAAGTTAAAGTCAACAAGCGGTGCCTGGTACAATTCTCAATTGGGAAGAGGTACATTGATGAGGTATGGTGTGAAGTTGTTCCCATGGATGCTTGTCACATTCTGCTAGGGAGGCCTTGGCAGTATGATCGATGAACGAAGCATGATGGGTTCCGGAACACTTACACTTTTAGCAAGGACGGCCAAAGCATTACTTTGGGTCCTTCGGATTTGAGGAAGGAGGCGGCAAAGGTTCTGTTGTCCAGGGTTGATTTTCGTGAGGAGGCGATCAAGGCAACGAAGATTTTTACCTTGCTGGTTATGGAGTAAAACGCACATCATTCCAAGTTTCCCAAGGAGATTGTTCCTTTGTTGCGAGAATTTGCCGATGTAATGCCAGAAGAGATACCTTTAGGACTGCCACCTATAAGGGATATTCAGCACTGTATAGACTTCATGCCTAGGGCTACAATTCTGCATAAGGCAACCTATCGTATGAGTCCGCAACAGCATGAGGAGTTACAAAGGCAAGTGCGAGAATTGATGGAAACAGGGGTTGTGAAAGAGAGTATGTGTCCTTGTGCAGTACCAGCATTACTGGTGCCGAAAAAAGATGGTTCATGGTGGATGTGCATTGACAGTTGGACGGTGAACAAGATTACCATCAGGTATAGATTCCCAATTCCCCGATTTGATGACTTGATCGATTAGTTGCATAGGGCGTCTATCTTTTCAAAGATAGATTTAAGGAGCGGGAAATGAGAGGAAAACCGCGTTTAAGACACGAGATGGGTTGTACGAGTGGATGGTCATGCCGTTTGGATTATCGAATACTCCCAGCATTTTCATGCGACTAATGAATCAGGTGTTTTGTCCCTTTATTGGCCAATTTGTGGTGGTGTATTTCGATGAGATTCTGATCTTCAGTAGTTCAGTTGGGCAACATTTACAGCATTTGAGAGAGGAATTTGAGGCGCTAAGAGAGCAAAAGTTGTTTGCAAATCTAAAGAAGTGTCACTTCTTGATGGATCAAGTGACATTTTTGGGGTACGTTATGTTGGGTGAAGGTATTCGGATGGATCCCGCAAAGGTGGAGGCGATTCTGAATTGGGAGACACCGAAGAAGATGTTTGATGTTCCAAGTTTCCATGGACTGGGGTCCTTCTACATGTGGTTTATCTGAGGTTTCAGTTCCGTCATTACGCCATTGACGGACTATTTGAAGGGCAGTCGGTTCGTGTGGATTGCCGAGGCAGATTTGACTTTCCGATTACTGAAACAAAAGGTAGCCGAAGCTCCTGTTTTAGTATTACCTGACTTTTCTGAAATTTTCAAAGTACATTGTGACGCTTCTGGAGTGGGAATTGGCGGAGTGTTGAGTCAGCGGGGCAGGTCGGCGGCTTTCTTCAGTGAGAAGCTTAACGAGGCCAAGCAGCGATATTCAACATATGATAAGGAGTTTTATGCAATTGAGCAGAGTTTGGAACATTGGAGGCATTATCTTGTGTCCAAAGAGTTTGTTTTCTTTTCAGATCATGAGGCATTGAAGTTTATAAATGGACAACATAAGTTGAATGCAAGACACGCAAAGTGGGTGGAGTTTCTGCAAGCTTTCAATTTCTTCATTCAGCACAAGGCTGGTGTACTAAATCGGGTGGCAGATGTATTGAGCAGGAGGCATACTGTGTTAAACACAATGCAGGTCCAGGTAATAGGATTTGATTCGTTTTCTGATTTATATAGGGATGATCTGGAGTTCAGGGGTGTTTGGGAGAAGTGTCAAACGAGACCACAGTAATTGTTCATAATTCAGGACAGGTTCCTTTTCGAGGGAATCGGTTTTGTGTTCCTGATTGTTCGTTGAGGGCAGCAATTGTAGATAAGCATCATGTCGGAGGATTGGCCGGACATTTTGGGATTGACAAGACATTGGCATTGGTGCGGGAGCATTTTATTGGCCTAGGATGGAGCGAGATGTGATTCGTTGTGTGCAGCAGTGTAAAATATGCCATATTGCTAAGACTAAGGGTAGCAATGCTGGATTGTATTTGCCATTACCTGTTCCATTGACACCTTGGGAAAATATCAGTGTGGATTTTGTTTTGGGGCTGCCAAGGACGCATAGAAACGATGATTCGATTATTGTAGTGGTAGATAGATTTTCGAAGATGCCCATTTTGTTCCCTGCAACAAGACGTTTGATGCTTCACAGGTAACTCGGTTGTTCTTGCAGGAGATTGTCAAATTACATGGAGTTCCAAAATCGATCACTTCCAACCGAGATGTGAAATTTGTCAATCATTTTCGGCGAACTCTTTGGCTGCATTTGGGCACCAAATTGCAGTTCAGTTCTTCTCACATCCACAGACGGACGGACAAAAGGAAGTAGTGAATGGAAGTTTGGGAAATCTGCTGCGAAGTTTACTTGGAGACAGTCCACAGCAGTGGGACATGGTGCTGCCACAGGCCGAGTTTGCCTATAATCGTTCAATGAATCGGAAGACGTGGAAGAGTTCGTTCGAGATTGTTTACGGCCGCAATCCAGCTACTAAATTAGACCTCAATCCGTTGCCAGTCTATCACCAGTTTAGATCGGATGCAGAGGAGCACGCTAAGCAGATCAAGGAGTTACATTCCCAAGTACATGATCGGATTAATTGGCAGAACTTACAATACAAGCAAAGGGTCGACAAGCAACAAAAGAAGATAGTGTTCAAGGAGGGCGATCTGGTTTGGATTCGACTGAGGAAGAAGAGGTTTCCGGTAGGTAGATTTGGTAAGTTGCAGCCACGTGCAGATGGGCCATTCAAGGCGGTGAAGCGGATTAATGACAATGCCTACAAGATTAATTTGCCAGGCAACTACAATGCGTCGGGTACTTTCAATGTAGATGACTTGTCACTTTACCAGTCCGAGGACGAGGAAGGTTTCGCAGAAGATGCAGCCGGCGAGGATGACTTAGATTTTAGGGTGAATCTTTTCCTAGCTGGGGAGGATGATGCAAGGCACGATTCCCAAGACACTGGTCCGAGCTTGGATCGGGCTTAAATTTGACTGGGTGACCCGAAACGGCCCAACGAAAAATAGTCACCTCTATGCTGTGATGTAGGGCCTTTTTTGGCCATCCGGAGTCATGTTGATGGAGTTTCGGACATTTTTATGTTTTTAGTGGTATTGTCATAATTTATTGTTTTTCAGGGGTATTTTTGTAATTTCATTATTTTTAAGTTCCGATTAGGGTTAGGATTCGTTTAGGGTTTTAAATATCTCTTTTGTCAGTGTCTCGAACAGTTTTTTGGATTATTGAGAATTTTCGACTTTGGTCGTTTTTCCGAAAACCAGGGAGTTTTCACAATTTTCTAGCTTTTCTTCTGTTTAGTCATTCTTTTTGAAATTGTTCTTGCATCATACTAGTTTTCCAACACAATGACACATCCAAAGGCTCAACATTTCACATTCAAGATATAGAGAAAATACTTCAAACATTTCACGCTTCAAAAACAAAGATATAAACACGAATAAAGAGTATCTAAAACTAATTAAACAACAATGAGCAGTGCTTCAACAACGAGCTAGACTATTGGATAAGAAAAAAGAAGTTAAAACTAAGAAAACAACAACAAAATCATGTTGATCACCATTACTGTAACGTCGAGGAGCTAGGAGAGATACATACCTACAGCGGCAAAGTATTGGGTTCCTCCTTTAAGCTATTTCTCTGTCATTGGCAAGCAGTGGGTAATGATCTTGGAAGCTCTGGCACCGGCAATGGACTGTGAATTAAATCGCGGTTAAGGGAAGGAGAAGGGGAAGGGTTTCGATCCTCTTTGACAGGTGGGAAGGAATGGGTCCGATTTTCAACAAGAAGGGTAGGGAAGGGGAGTGTGGGAGTCTCGAATGGCTTCGGTCGATGAGGCTTTAATGGTTTCGCTCCGAGTAAAGAAGGGAAGTGGGTGAGTCTCGGTCGGGTGAAGTGAAGTGAAGGGAAGGAAGAGGAAAGGTTTCAGCCGTTGTTTTGAATTTATGAAGGGTAATGGGGTAATTTTTCCATTTCTGGGCCAACTTTTAATGTTATAAAATGAGGAAAAATCAATTTGGGTAGATAGTGAAAATGTAGTGGTAGCTTTGGGTAGAAATGAAATGATTTTACAAATTGGATATAATTGAAATACCCAAATTCAATTTGGGAATTTCTTCTACGAACAATGTTTTTTGGGCAGGATCAGACCAGCCAATTGGATCGCAGATCGATGCCTTTTACAATCCGATTGATCTTTGAAAATCGATTTTGGAAAAAACCATTCTAAATATGAAGAATCAGTATGATTTGATCGGTTCAACAGGTGAACCGATGGATTGAGAATTGAACTGGCCGAGTCTAATTAGTAAACTGTTTGGGATCAAAATGAAAAATTTAAAAGCCAAACAACTAGATTGAAAAAAAAAAAAGAGAAAGGCTTAGAAGAACAAAAGAATGTGTAGTAGATCTGCAGCAGTGGAAGTTGACGTAGAAGAATAAATTTCCCATGTTCAAAAAAATGTTGAATAGATGAGGTGGAAAACCGTACAATAGAAAGCATTGGATACCTTCCTTGTGCGACGCATGAAATGAGAGGCACTATCACAGCTTTTGATGTAAATAAATCAGTAGTATATATTTTGCTAAAAGAAAGAAAGAAAGTTACAGAGAGAAAGAACTTTTTTTTTTTTGCTGTCTGTAAAGAGAAAGAATGGAATGGAAGAGAGAGGAAGGGTGTGTCATGGTTGATGTCAACCTCTGTCTCTCTCTCCTTTTTTACCCTTTTATCCGTTGGTTTGCTGACCAACTTGGTTTTTACATGTAGGGTTTTATGAATTTATGAATTCTTTATATGTTTATAAATTTGTATTATTAATTTGAAATAAATTATATTATTTTGATATATTTTAATTTATAAAATAAATTTTTAATTTTAAAATTAATCAATTCAATTACCATTTAATTACGAGTGAATCATTGAATCATGAATTAATAATTTTTTTATTTGATAATCGATCCACAGAAAACGCGGAAAACTCGGATGTGAAATTTACGGGTATTCCGCGGTCCGCGGTCCCCAATTCGTATACAGATAGATAGATTACTACAGATCCCTTCACATTCAATGAGGCTCTTAGCATTCTCCACCACAAGCAGTTCTATAAATCTTCTCCTTTTTCCCCAAGTTGATTGTAATCTTATACTATATTCTCCACAATGCCTCCTACAAACACAAACCTCATTGAGATTGGTCCTGCAGGGATAAGCAATGGCAATTCTTGGGATGAAAAGGGGAGGGGCTATCATATCCTTCGGATCTTTCTGTCCTTTGACACTCATATACATTCCATTCAATTCGAGTACTGTGATGGGTCTAGAAATGATACTGTTTTGTCAGAAAGGCATGGACTCAATACTGGAAGTTGTTATCATATTGTGAGTGTATCTCTTCTCTTTCCCCTTTTGTTTCTAGTTGTCAAAGTATATGTTTCTTGAAGTATTTGATATTCCAATTCCTCGTGCAGGTTAAGTTGGATCATCCATCGGAGTATATGACTCGTGTAAGTGGTTCTTACAGCCAAGAATTGGGAGGCTTAACTTCCGTAACATTCACTACCGATGAGCAAACTCATGGACCAATTGGCAGACCTCGCGAGGGTGATGAGAAATTTGATTTTCAACTTGGAGAAAAGGATGAATTTCTTGGGTTTTTTGGCTACGCTGATACTCATTTAAGATCCATTGGGGTGTATTTTAGTCCAAAAAATAAGATGGATAGATGTGGCTGCCGAAGTCCAACTCAACCTGTAAATCTTTGGTACGATTAGTATGGAGTAAATTTTTTAATTGATGCAAATTTAAAAGGCAATTCTAATCCCACAGAGTCTTATAAGAATCATCCAATTTTCTTATTTCATCTTTGTCATCAAAGAGTTACATTAAAGTTGCCTGCCAATTTTACCAAGTCCTTTTTATTTTCGTGTTATTGGTTAAGTGTAATACTAGGCCTGTCCAAAAGGTCTAGGTTTCTTGGGTCAGATCCTAACCCTTTTATATATGGGCTGAATTGGAAATTATAAATGGAACACTCATGAAATTGGATTTATTTGGGTTGAGTACTTAAAAATTAGGATTGGGCTGGACAAATCCAAGGATTTTATTTTAATAATTATTTTACAATTTAGTTATATGTTTTGATATTTGGATTTTTAAGAATTTATGTCATATGATTATATATGATTTGAGAGTTGACTATATGTAATATATATTTATATATCTTGTCCTACGTTGGGTTGTCTTAAAATTCATATATTAAATATATATATATATATATATTGATTAATATATTTTATTTATATTAGTATAATTATATTAATAAAACTTCAAAAATTTTTATATATATTTTCAACATTTGAAAAACTATATACATGTGGGAGTCAATCTTAGGGCTTTTAAGGATTGAATTGGGCTTTATTATAATTAGTCCTTTATAAACCCAACTCAATCCTAATCTTCTATGACTTATTTCGGCTTGGATTGGGCTGAATAAATCCATTTTGACAGGTCTCTGTTCTACTACACTATTCTAGTCTTCGGGATAAGGGGAAAAAAAAAAGGGTTTGGACACGACAATGACAAAGCTATTTCAAGAGGGTGGGAAAAGGATGATCATGATCATGATACCAGCTAATTGGGATATACTCTTATCTATTTAAAAAAATGTTATTTAAGAATGAGAGTTTTATTTTAAAGTGATTGAAAAAATACAATCTTTTTAATACTTTTATTATTATTATTATTATTAAAAAATAATAAGAGACAATCTTTCTTTGATATTCTGACCGGTTTAAACAAAGGTGTGTTTGTATCACGCAGGCTGGCTAAGCATTTCCTTAGGAGTTTCCCAAAAAAGAAAAAAAAAGGAAAAAAAAAGCAGCCAATAAGAGCTGTCTTTTATATTGATCCCTCCAATTTAGAGAAAGAGAATTAAGTGAATTTGAATTATAAATAAGAAAAAATAAGTGTATTTTTATAATAATATTGTTAGATAGTTATATTGGCTATTATTTCGGTTTTTGAGAATTCATTAGGATAACTATTATTTCAGTTTTTGAATAGTTTGGTTTTTGAAAATACATTGGTTAAGTAGGATTAAGATTCATAAAGATAAATATTTCTTGTTTGATAATTCTAAAGATAAATATTTCTTGCTTGATAATTTCGAAGTAATATTTTTCATATTTATCTAATTTGGATATTTTCATAGTTATTTTTTTGATTATCTTTAAGAGGAATATCTCATATCTTTCTACATTGCTATCTTTGAGTGATAAGGTTTGCTGATGATTAAACCACTAGCTGAAAGACCTTATAAATATTCGGGAGAATATTTATGGTAGGATAACTCGGGAGGAGTATATCTACTTCACTATCGCAGACTGTCACAAAGATTCTTGTGGAACAATTCCAGAACTCTAGGGGAGTTCGGCTTTGGGAATGGATTTGTCTTCTTCAGAGGGATTCTAGAAGATGTTGCGATATATACAAGACTGATTCTTGTTGTGAGTTGGTAAGGTAAAACTTAGAATAGGGTAGTGATAAACTAGATGGATTCTATTATTTCATATTACACTCATTGTAATGTTTTTATGGATTTTGCAGCTTGACTTGGCTTGGCTTCTGAGGATGTAACCTAATATTGGATATATTCCGCTAGGGTGAATCTCGTTAAATCTTGGTATTCATTTATTTTCTACAATAGTTTCTACATTCAATATTTTACATAAAACTTAACAGTAGATTTGTTAGTAAAAGATTCTTTTAATTGGTATCAGAGCCATAGACTAACGAATTAATGAAAGATCTTGGATTTAGAATCTTTTGTGCAGCTATGAGTGGACTACAAGAAGGAGGATCTGTGAGTAGATCACCTCTACTCAATGGATCAAATTATTCATATTGGAAGGCTCGGATGACTGTATTTATTCAAGCACTAGATGAAAAGGCATGGAAATCAATTCGAAAAGGATGGACTCCTCCAAAAGATGAGAAGGATCTTTTGAAGGATGAAGATACCTGGACAGGGAAGCTAATAAAGTTCTTAACGCTATTTTTAATGTTGTTGATGTTAATCATTTTCGTTTGATTGCTCAATGCATTTCAACAAAGGAGGCTTGGACAACCCTACAAACAACACATGAAGGAACATCAACTGTGCGACGCATCAAATTGCAAATGATCAGTTCTCACTTTTAGAAATTACAGATGGACGAAATTAAAACCATTGCCGATTTTCATGCAAAATTAAGTGATCTAGCTAATGAGTAATTCACTCTTGGGAAGCAAATGACTAATGAAACTTTGGTATGCAAAACTCTGAGGTCTCTTCCAGAACGGTTTGCTCATAAAGTAACTGCAATTGAAGAAGCAAAGGATATTGATACAATCAAATATGATGACTTGATCGGTTCGTTACAAACCCTTGAGATGAACTTAGAGCCAAATCGAAAGGACAAAAGTATGGCTTTCCAAGTTGATGATCCCATTGATCTAGAAATTGATTGTTCTGAAGATGTTCAGCAAGTAATGTCCCCAATGTCACGAAATTTCAATAAAATGTACAGACGAATCAAAGGCAAATCAAACTCCGATCAATTCAAAAAAAATATTGGAAATAGAAAATCTTTTGGTAAGTCATCTTCTGATTGTTCAGATTCTAATATTAGGACTAACAAAGGAATCCGATGGAGGGAATGTGAAGGTTATGGCTATATTCAGGCTGAATGTGCAACCTATCTCAAAAAATATAAGAAGTCTTTTGTTACTACTTGGAGTGATGGAGAACAAATTGGTGAGGATGACGAAAGAACTGAACAAACAATTAATCTCGGTTCTCTACATGGTGAAGTTGTTACATCAAAATGTGACAATTTTGGTATGACAAATGTTGAACTCGATGAAGAAACAGAGGTAAGACAATGTTTTCCAGAATTAACTGATATAGATAGTGATAGTGAACTCACTCCTGATGAAATGCTAGAAGCCTATGAAGAATTGTTCAAACGGTGTATTAAGCTTAACAAACTAAACAGAGAACTAGAACTTAAGGTAAAGACACATATGTCTGAAAAAGAACAATTTGTAACTAATATCAATATTCTGATTGCAGATTGTGAAGCAAAGGAGCAGAAATTTCAAAAATTATCAAAATAGCATGACAATACAATGAAAAAGGTGAGGATGATGAATAGTGGCACAGATAGACTAGATCAAATATTGGCAGAACAACGATAGCCATATGATCATCGAGGTTTAGGCTATAATGACAATCATAACCATGTTCAACGACAAGCTCTCAAAATAGGGAAATCTAAGGTGAAAAACACACAATCACCCTTTACTGACATACAAAGGTATTTCATCAAAGGTAAGGCAATGGTGTTTATACCTACTTGTCACTACTGTCTTCAAAGAGGACATATCAAACCCACCTGTTTTGAGATGTTATATAATTCTAGTTCACATATGCTATTGACACAGGCTTGGAAGCACAAGCTTAAACAAATTTAGGTTAAGAAAAATAGACACAAATGTTTGGCAGGCTTTATGTCCTTAAAAGTGTTTGATTCTGATTTATGATTTTTTGATAGTGGTTGCTCTCGTCACATGACTGGTAGGAAGGAATATTTGAAAGATTATCGTGAGTGTAATCTTGGCCAAGTCATTTTTGGTGATGGTAAACATGGACAAATCTTGGGAAAAGGAACTCTTATGGTAAAAGGGATGCAACATCTTCATATTGTGTTTTTAGTAGATTTTCTCCAGGTTAATTTGATTAGTATAAGTCAGTTGTGTAATGATGAGTTGTTTGTTAAGTTCACCAAGAATGCATGTCACGTTTGTGATGAAAATAAGAACTGTGCATTGACAGGTACGAGATCATCAAGCAATTGCTATACTAATGATGCAACTATACGTTGCAACAGTGCAAGTCATAATAATATTGAATTGTGGCATGAGAGATTGGGAAATATACACTTCAAACAACTAACTGAAATCTCTATTACAGGTGCTGTTAAGGGATTTCCCGACTTTGGAGCAAATAAAGGTGTCATGTGTGATTTTTGTCAACTTGGAAAGCAGAAACATCAGACACACAAAGCTGTCAATTTTATTACTACTTCTCATCCACTTGAGCTACTACATATGAATCTCATGAGTCCTATGCAAGTTGAAAGTGTGGAAGGTAATAAGTATGTGTTTGTATGTGTAGATGATTTTTCAAGATTTACTTAAGTAGATTTTCTTATAGAAAAATCAAGTTCATTTGAATCATTCAAAAAATTATCCATGCCATTAAACACCAAAAAAGCTGATGTCTTTGGAAAAATTGTTCGCATTAGAAGTGATCATGGAAAAGAATTTGAAAACACCATTTTCACTAATTTCTGCGATGATCATGGCATCTTGCATGAGTTCTCTGCACCAAAAACATCACAACAGAATGGAGTCTTAAAAAGGAAAAACAGGACTTTACAAAAAATGGCAAGGGTTATGTTATGTGCTAAAGGAACACCATCAAAATTTTGGACTAAAGCAATAAATACTGCTTGTTATATCATTAATCGTGCCTATTTCAAAGCAGGAACAAAGTTGACGTCCTATGAAATATGGAAAGGAAGGAAACCAAACGTTCATTATTTTCATATCTGTGGAAGTAAGTGTTTTACTTTGAATAATAGAGACAGGCTTGGTAAGTTTGATCGAAAGAGTGACAACAAATAGTCAGGCTTATAGAGTACTTAATCAACTTACTGGAAAAATCATGAAATCTACTAATGTTGTGTTTGATGAACTTATAGGGACTTTACCAAAAGTAGAAGACGAAGAAATAGGGAAATCTTGCACCAAAATGACAGGACAGCAAGAACAGTCAATAAATGAAGAACAGGGTTCCCCCAGTAACTCAGAGAAGTGTAGTATCCCACTTGAGACAGCTCAATTAGTAAGAAATCAATTAGGTACAACAAATGATGAAACCCAGGCTGGAACAGAGACACAAACAGAAACAGGTAAGAAGGTCTCAAGACAAATCTAATCTAGAATTCAAAAAACACATCCATTAGAAGAAGTAATCGAAGATTTGGAGGAACGAACACGGACTAGAGGTAACGCTAAAGTTAACTATAGAGAGGTGATAAGCTTTGTCTACTACTTGTCTACTATAGAATCCAAAAATGTAAATGAAGCTTTGAAAGATGACTGTTGGATTAATGCCATGCATGAGGAACTAGAACAATTCAATAGATTGGATGTTTGGTCACTAATACCTAGACTTGAAAATATGAATATTATTGGTACAAAATGAATCTTTAAGAATAAAAAAAATGAGTCTGGAAAGGTTGTTGGAAACAAAGCTAGGTTAGTTGCTCAAGGTTATACACAAGTAGAAGGTGTATATTTTGATGAAACATTTGCACCAGTTGCTAGATTGGAATCAATTAGGCTATTGATATGTATTACTTATCTGCGTCAGTTTAAACTGTATCAATTGCATGTCAAAAGTGCATTCCTAAATGGTATTTTGAGTGAAGAGGTCTATGCTGAACAACCTAAGGGCTTTATTGATTCTAAATTTCCAGATCATGTATTTCAATTGAATAAGGCATTATATGGTTTAAAAAAAGGCCCTCGAGCATGGTATGAGAAGTTAAAACCTTGTTTGTAAGACAGGGTTACAAACGAGGTGGAATTGATAAAACCTTGGTTGTAAGACAGTTTTCTAAGGATATTTTAATTGCTCAAATCTATGTTGATGATATTGTTTTTGGCTCTACCTCTATTCAACAAATAGATCCCTTTGTGAAACAAATCACACAAGAATTTGAAATGAGTGTGGTTGGTGAATTGACATATTTTCTAGGATTGCAAGTTAAACAATTTGCAAATGGGATATACATCTCACAAAGCAAATATGCTAAAAACACTGGTTAAAAAGTTTGGTCTCGAAAATGCCAAAATAGTTAGAACACCGATTTGTACTAATCTGAAACTATCTAAAGACGATGCAGGAACAGCTGTGGATTCAAGTCTGTATCGAAGTATGATTGGGAGCTTGTTGTATGTTACAGCAAGTAGACCAGACCTATGTCTCAATGTTGGCATCTGTGCCAGATATCAAGAAAATCCCAAAGAATCTCACCTGATGGCTGTTAAAAGAATCATTCGCTATGTCAATACTACATCACATTATGGCATTTGGTATACAATTGACGCCACAACATTTTTTGCAGGTTTCAACTATGCAAACTGGGTTGGAAACTTGGATGATTGTAAAAGCACTTCTGGAGGATGTTTCTATCTTGGAAACAATCTAGTTTCATGGTATAGCAGGAAACAGAACTCAATTTCATTATCAACTGCAGAGGCTAAATACATTGTTACTGGAAGTTGTTGTACATAACTATTGTGGATGCAACAAATGTTAAAAGATTACGAAATTGTACAGAATATGTTTACTGTGTGTTGTGACAATAAAAGTGCCATTGATATATCTAAGAACCCTGTTCAGCACACTCGCACAAAACACATTGATATAAGACATCACTTCATTAGAGAATTGATAGAAACTAAGACTGTCATCATTAAGCATGTATCAACAGAAAAACAATTGGCTGACATTTTTACTAAACCTTTAGATGCTAAAACATTTGAATCATTAAGGAAAGCTTTAAGAGTCTGTTTTCTTGATATATGAATAACACTAGAATGACAGTTGCGCAATAGCATAGTGGTTCAGCAGCATTATCTTGTTTTGATTTCTTTTCCTTCAACACTTTTGAATATTTATCATTCTTAAATTTTGCATATAGGCAGTATGTCAAAATATCTTTCATGAAACTACAATTTTGCTTTGTTTACACAGAGATGATTGATTTTTTCAATTTCCTTTAAAAGAAAAAATGCCGAGGAGGATCAAGGGAATGTCATTTGATTTCGGCTAAAAAAAATTACTTATCTCTCTGAGAAAAGAGTTACCTTCAGCATCTTAGGGGTTGTGTGAAAACTATTTCAGTTTTTTATGTCGAGGAGGAACGAGGGAATGTTAGTTTGGTTTAAATTACTTAGTTTCTGAGAAAAGAGTTACCTCCCTTACTGTGTGCAATGAGCTGTACATGATCAAAATCATTCTTGAAAGGAGCTACTTTAGTGATTGTGTGAAAACTATCTCAGATTGGAGGTTTTTGTTGATTTTCATCATGTACACACACCTTCATTGAAATTCTGGTATATTGAATGGATTTTTTTTCTCTCTCTATACTCTTAAGTTAAGTTTAGTAATCTTCGCCATGAAAAGGAAATTTGATCTTATCAGGATAACCAAGCTGAAATTATCTTACTGGAGGAGACTGTCTTACTCATATTTTATTCTTAAAAAAAATAATATATTATTGTTCTCTCTAAAGTTTTCGAATTGATATTTTGTTTAAATTCTATTGGTTAGTTTAACATCCTTGGCGGTTCAAATACCTTGATCCATGCTCATGTCTTCAGTATTTGTGTCTATCACAATGAGACTTGGAAAGTTTTCTTTTAATTTCAATAAATCCTCTTATCGGCCCAAGATATTTATGCACTAATCCCAGAGCTTTACCCACACATTACCATTATCTTGATTATCAAAAGAGGGTTTTTCAGTTTTCTTTTCCTCTGGCTTCTCTTCATCGTTTGTTTGTGTTTTCTATCAATACTCACGCGCTTGTGCAGAACTTGTTTGTGGATATTTTTTATTTCACCATGCTGCGGGTAAAACACGTTGCTATGAAGAAAAAAGGTGGTGGCACTATTACTCCATCAACATGCAGTTCCACACCTCCTCCTCCTCCTGATGTGACTCTACAATCACCCGGTGTGACTCCAAGCAGCGGCCCCGGTGACATCTCTGGTCTCCTTCAAGATCCACGCCTTTAGGAAGTCCTGAAAACAATTGCCGCTGAACAAAGTTAGCACTCCTCACGCAGCCCTCTTATTCAATCTCCAACCGGCGGACCTTCAGTGACCGCACCACGTCCTGTCTCTGCAAAGCCGTCTGAAAATCATCCAAACGGAAATATGGTACTATCGGGTCTAGAAAATATGGACTACACTAGCGATTTGGATCGTCAAGCCATGTTTCAACTTCTTCAACTCGACCCGTGAATTTGGATGACTTAGATTCATCTGAACAAGAGCCTGTAGTGACCGGATCTGATGCACCCAAAGACACTCCTGCTACTGGCTCTACTCAAAGGGTAACTTCTATTAAACCACTCAATGAAAAGTTTTTAAATGCTCACTGTGTGAATCATTGGAATACTATAGTGTCTCGCAAGATAATTGGAGAATGTAACATTGACCTTATCAGTCATGAAAAGGCTAGGATTTTGGAGTTTTTATCACAAAAAGGATACCTGAAATCTGTCTCAAACTTATCTTTTTACATTGATGGTTTGGTGCGTGATTTTCATGTGAATCTCTATGAAATTCAAATGTTGGAAGTCCTTTATATGAGAAGGTTTATGTGCATGGTCATATGTTTGATTTTTCCCCAAGCTTGGTACGGGAATATTTAGGTTCTTCAACTGCTGATACAGGCTTTGCATCCTTGTCCCTAAATTTCGATGATGTTGCTTCTGAATTAACTGGAGGGCACATTCAGCAATGGCCCCATGATAATGCTATTAAAGCCTTTGCCCTGTCTACAAAGTACTCCATTCTTCACAAAATTTCAAAGTCAAATTGGTTTCCCTATACTCACTATTCTACAGTGTTTGCTGAACATGAACGACTTCTATATTCTATTGGGACTAGTATTGATTTTGACTTAGGCCAGCACATATATGATCTTATTTATGGGTATCAGCAATGGGATAAGACCTATGGGAGTTTGCCCTTTCCGGTTCTCATTACCACAGTTCTTTTAGAACAACATGATGTAAGGGATTCAGCAGATGGTGATCCTATTTATCCCACTAAACTGATCAAAGTTTCCCCAAAGTTGTTTAGAGGGAAACGGGTAAATGACATGAGATCATCCACTCATTCTATGTCTGCCTCATCCGCTGGTTTATCTTGAAATAGCCTTGTGCAATTACACAAAGCACTTGCACGTTACCTTTCTGCACTTCTATAGGTTCAACAGTCCATGCTCACTTTTCATCAGGCCGTTCACATTAGAACAACCTATTGCTGCGGCTCTCACTACTCCAGCTGATGACTCTACTTCTGATTCTGATGACTGAAGTTTGGCATTTATGTTGGCAACACAAGAGGAGAACAAATTTGGTTTTTGCCGTGTTTGTGTTTTTCTGGAATTTGGAATATTAATATTTGCTACATTTGTTTTTATGCCTCTGGGATATTGCTACATTTGACATTGCTATTGCTGCCACATTTGATATTACTACTTTGGATGATAGTATTTCTGGTCATATTTTACTATGTTGCAGATTCTTTGCTGTTATATTGCAAGTTTACTGATTCTTACTATTGACCCTGGTTTTACAGCTTATTGATTCAAAAACCTTGGTAGTTGTGTTTAGCCAAAATAATGCCAAGGGAGGCGTTTGTTAGATAGTTGTATTGGCTATTATTTCGGTTTTTGAAAATTCATTAGGATAACTATTATTTCGGTTTTTGAATAGTTTGGTTTTTGAAAATACATTAGGATGATGATGTATCTACTGTGAATTTACAGATTGATCAAATCAGTGGTCAAGTTGGATTAAGATTCATAAAGATAAATATGTCTTGCTTGATAATTCTGAAGTAATATTTTTCATATTTATCTAATTTGGATATTTTCATATTTAATATTGTGATTATCTTTTAAAGGAATATCTCGTATATCTTTCTACATTACTATCTTTGAGTGATAAGGTTTGCTGATGATTAAACCACGTGCCGAAGACCTTGCTGAAAGACCTTATAAATATTCAGGAGAATATTTATGGTAGGATAACTCAGGAGAAGTATATCTACTTCACTATAGCAAACTGTCACAGGGGTGTCACAACGATTCTTGTGGAACAGCTCCAAAACTCAGGGGGAGTTCGGCTTTGGGAGAGGCTTTGTCGTCTTCAGAGGGATTCTAGAAGATGTTGCGATATATACAAGAGGGATTCTGGTTGTGAGTTGGTAAGGTAAAACATAGAATAGGGTAGCGATAGACTAGAGGGATTCTATTGTTCCATACTACACTCATTGTAATGTTTTTTTATCTTAGAGGATTTTGTAGCTTGGCTTGGCTTCTGAGGACGTAACCTAATATTGGATATACTCCAATGGGGTGGGTGAACCTCTTTAAAGCTTGGTGTTCATTTATTTTCTACAATAGTTTCTACATTCAGTATTTTACATAAAACTTAACAGTATGTTTGCTAGGAAAATATTCTTTCAAATATAATAATAATAAAAAAACATAAATTCGGTTAGAATGCTCATCGTTTTCCATTTTTTAGAGTTTATATATATACAAATAAATAAATAAAGAGTACAGAGTAAACGAAATAGGAGAAAAAAGGGAAGGATGTAATTTTGCGGGGCAAGACAACAATCAAAAGATATTGGCTAGTTGCTTTTTTTTTTAATACTCTATGAAAAGAAAAAAGCATATCACTACAATGAAAAAAAGAAGGCATTTTAAATTCAACACTATTGTCACTACGAATGGATTTAATGGAAATAGACAAAAATCTCTAAGAAACTGTCTTAGACTTGGTTTTCATTAAAAATACTCAACAATATCTGCAACAATCATCAACAATGGCAAGAAAATACCTATGACCCTGAATAGAAGGGACCTTAAAAGGTCCCAAAATATCGACATGTAGCAAATCGAAACACTATCAGCATGTGATTGACTTAAAGGAAAAGGAAGTTTCTTCTATTTAGCTAAAGGATAGATAGGACAACAAGTATCACTAGTTACAGAAAAATCTTTGTTCTGCAGATTCAAAAACTTCAAGACATGAGAAGATAAATGGCCTAATCTATAATGCCATAAGCTCTCAAATGGAAAGGCAGATCGTAGATATTGAAGAACAGCTGGAGTGGTGGATGAATAGGTCCAATGGCACAAACAATAGATGAAGGATCAGTGATGTTATCTAAGAAATATAATCCTTCAACCTCCTAAGCCGACCCAATCATCATCAAATTGGACAAACTTTGAATAAAGCAACTAGCATTGACAAAAGTTACACAACAATTAGCGGACAAAAGCAATTTACTCAGAGAAATCAAGTTGAAATGGAAATCTGGAACAAAAGGAACATCATAAAGAACAAGAGAAGGATTTAGTTTAACAACCCCTTTGTGAGTCACATTTGTCTTAGAACCATTAGGTAACTGAATGAAAACTTTGGAAACAAGAATCAAAGAGGTAAAGAATGCAAGGTTACTACACACATGATCAGTTGCTCTGGTGTCAATAATCCAAGATCTTGAAGATAAACAAAGATGCTTACCACCTGAAGAAGGAAAATTATTGGATGTATGAAGACCTCCAGCTACTACAGCATTGATATTACTGATCGGCAGGGAATTGCTACCACCTACATCAGACTTAGACAAATTTGCATGTTAGTTGAGTAATTGGAGTAAGCCTTGATACTGATCAGGAGTGAATTTACAGTTATTCATAGTGTTCACTTCAATTCTCTCTGTCTTGTATTCAATGAAATTATTTTATTCATTCACACTAGCCTCATCATTGCAAGTATCCACCAAATTGACTCCAATTACATTATTCCTTGACTTGAAATTTCCAGGAAACCCATGCTTTTAATAAAAACTTTCTACAGAATGTCCATCTCTCCCAGAATAGGTGCAATGCCACCACTTCTAACTTCCAGAACCAAACCTCTTAGCATTGCTTGTAACAAACTTATTATCATTAGAACTAATAGTCCTATTACTAAAGACTTGCACTTGGTCTCGATTTTACTGCATCTCAATATTGATTGCCATGTCATATATAGTTGATAAGTTGGGAAAAGGAACCACACACAACACTTGATTTTTCATATTTCAGAATCATTCATTTAATCCTTTTATGAACGTTATATCCTTTTATGACTTGATCAAATTCAACATTGGTCTGTAATTGTTTCCACAAGCGACACTTGCATTGTAGTTCACATTTACATCTAGGAGGTGGTCTCAACTCAAGTGATTCTTCCCTCAGAATTTTCAAATTAGTGTAAAAATCAACAACCCACAAATTTCATTGTTTCATATTATAGATTTCTTCTATCAATTCTGAGACTCTAACAACATCTTTAGAGGCATATCTCTCATATAGTTCAATCCATATATCTCTAGATGTCTTAAGAAATAAGATGCTCTATGCAATATAAATAGTAACAGAGTTAAGAATCCAACTAATTACCATTGAATCCACCGATCATATTTGTCATCTCCAATTAGCGACTTCGGTATGCTTCCATCAACAAAGCCAAACTTCTTCTTGGTTACCAGGTTGATCTTCATGGATCTAGATTAGGTTTGGTAATTTGAACTAGTTAATGGTGGTTTCACCAATCACTACAAGAAATGAGGGATTTTCTGGCGAACATTTTTCGGTGGTTCAAAAAATTACCAAGAAATTACATTTTGCGGCTGATTTTTCTCACCATCTTGACAGATATGGAGACTGTTGGAAAAAGAAGGAGTTTTCTGGCGATTTGAATTGAATTTTATGGCTCCCAAGGGGGCCGACGAAAAAATAAAGGGTTTTCTGGCCTTTTTTTTTTTCTTTTTTTTGGCAATTTCAAAAGCTTCTAGAAAATACAAAATGGGTGACCAATCCCACGTTGCTTCCTAAACTACTTGTAAGTGAATTTATTTTCTATATAAATCCATGAGTTCTTAAGATCAAGTAAATAATCATTGGTTTTGTCATTAATTTGACTTTACTTTGATTAATTTAATCATTAATATAAATAATATATTTTTATATTCATTAAATAATTAAAGGACTTTTAGTCAAAAAGTTTCCACATGTTTGGGAAAAAATATTATTGGATCCATTTTGTTTTTGTTTCAACAATTTCTCAACCAACCTGCTCTCTTACCAGAATTATAACCCTTATAAATTTTGTTTAATAACTCATTAATATTTAATTTAAAAGCCTTCTTTTTTTTTTAAAAAAAAAAACTTATATCTTAGCTTAAAATGTGGTACATTTACATAAATTAAATTTTTATTTTAAAAAATATTAAAATTAATTTTCTTTAATTCTTAAAATACTAATAATAATAATTTCGGTCCACAAGGGTCAAAATCGGAATATAGGGAATCAAAATCGGAACGCAAGGGGTCAAAATCCTAAAACCTAAACCCTCTAATTTTTTTTTTATTAAGTTATTTTTTAATGGAACTTTTTTAAAGTTAATTTTTTATGAAATTTTTTTAAGTTAATATTTTTTGGAATTTTTTAAAGTTTTTTTTTTGGAATATTTTTTAAGTTAATTTTTTATGGAATTTTGTACAGTTAGTTTTTTAAAAGAATTTTCATTTTTGGCCCTCAAGTTTTCTTAAAGTGAATGCTTTCTTTTTTAAAAAGGAATTAAAGAAAGCTTATAATTTTTCTTTTTATAATCTTTTCTTTTTCTTTTTCTTTTTTTTTTGTTATAGAATTAACATACAATAGAGTTCAAGAATACAATATATAATTTACATTTATATTTAATTTACTATTATAATATTTAAACTTGGATTCTTAATGATAGTAAATATTTTTTAAAATGATATATTTGCCCTCATTAGTTAGTCATGTGCCCTACACATGTGATCTGCTTTGAGAATGACTGAAGAAGGATTGTTTGGACTGTTATATCAGTTCGTAAATTCATGAGGGACTATAATGGCTGAGAAAAAACATGCGAGATCATTTTATACTTTTGCTCAAACATGTGGGACCAAATAGGTAAAAATATTTTTTAAAATGACATATTTGCCATCATGTGCTGGACACATGACTTGCTCCGTTGTGGGAATGGCCAGAGAAAGGTTGTGTGGCCCATTATGGCAGATCATAAAATCATGTGGGACCGTTATGGAAAACGAAAAACAAAAAAAAAAAAACTTCTTGGACCATTTTATAGTTAGTTGTAAACTAGTGGAATCAAATAGGCAAAGAGCAATATTATAATATATTTTTAGAGAAAAAGGATATTAAATGAATATACATTTTTATCATTTTCCTAAGGACCATCTATTAATAAAGAAATTGAGCCGAATTGGTGAAGGGGTTAAGATCAGACCGATCGAATTGGGTTCAACCGGGTTTTTAACTTTTTCGAATTATTTCTAATTAATTTGACTAATTAGAAAATATAGTGTCAAAAATTTATCTAAAGATAGAATATTAATCTCAAATTTGTGTGAAAAATATTAATTTTTAAATATAATTCTTAGTTAAATAAAATAAAAAGAGTTAATAATTAGTTTTAGGAGAAATTTTATCTTCTTAGATAAAAAATTATAAGACAAGTAATGTGAATGTATTAAATATCATACAAAAGTTCTTAAAAGATTACACGAATATTAAAATTTTTAACTATATGTTAACTGTATAACTGTGAGGAGCTAAAATAGGTCAATTATTAATCTCTTTATTTGTTTCTTTTTCTTTTTTTTAAAGTTTGTGGAAAAATTACTACAAATATATTTGATGGGGAAAGTGTAGCATAATTACCTGTTGAGATGGACTGATTGCTTGATTAGTCTCAGCATCTAATTTTATTTTTTAAAAAAAAAATTTTTTTCAAATATTATATATATAAAAAATATATAGATATATGGTATGCTCTTGATTATTGGGATTGATGTGACAAAAAAAATATATATTTCTCAAATATAACTTTTCAACTAGTGTTATGAATATCTAATCATATGAAGTTTCTTCGTTGAATAAAAGAGTTTTGGATGAAGATTTAGAAACTTAAATTGATAAAGTTTAATTTTTTTTTTCCAAAGATTTTATTTTTAAAAGGGTAAGTTATATATCATTTCTAAAAAGGATACACATGGCCTTAATAATATTTTAGGGTGGGTCAAAAGTCATTAAATAAAAATTTATATATATAATTATAGTACTAACGTTTTTTTTAGGGTAGGCCAAAATATATTAAATATAAATTTATAAATAAAAATATAGAAATATAGAGCTAATTATATATATATATATAAATATAATTTATATAAATTCTTTCAGGCCCGCCCTCAATCTAACGTACCTAGCCATTTATAGATGCATTGAATGAAATTAATTCCAAGGATTTAGACACATTGATGCAAAATTTTCAACGAGATTTTGTTTTATATACTCCATCCATTTCAAAAACGTGTGTCACTTAGGACTTTTTCACACAAACAAAGGTAATTACAACATTATCTTTTTGAAACGATTTTACCCCTCCTTCAATTTTTCCCCAACTTTTCTCTCCTTAATCTTCTCGTTCCTCCTTTAGTTGAAATTAGTATTAATAAGATTGGTGAGTTTTAAAATAGGGATGTGTGACTGTAATAAAGTGTCATTGGGAAAGGTGAAAAAGAGTTTGATCATTAAGGGTAAAACTGGAAATTTACTTATAACTTTTACCTTGAAACATGTCAGTGACAAGCATTTTCAAACGGAGGGAGTAGTAAGTGGTTGCCATTTAACGACAACATTTATTTCATTAAGGTAATTAATTATATATAGAAGCTTGGAATAAGCCTAAATTTTACTACTCCCTCCATTTCAAAATAAGTGTCTTTCTAGAAAAAAGAAAAAAGAAAAAATAGTCAATTCCACAATATTTGTCATCTTATATTATCAATACTCATTAATTGAGATTTTTTCAACATTACCCTTTACTTTATTCCTAGAACAATTCACTAGATAATTAATACTCTTTAGGGGATATATTATTAAAGAAGAAAGATAAAGGATAATTTAGACTATTTATATTCACATCAAAACAAGGGCTCCTTATAAGTTGGCTTGCAAAACCTTAAACAAAACGTAATTTGGAATGGAGATAGTACTACCTCTGTTCCACAAGAAAAGACATTTGTTGTCGTTTCACATAAATTAAGAAACAATAAATATATATTTGTTATGTCTAAAATACTCTTTATCTCTTATATTTATGACTACAATTGTATTTCTTTACAACAAATGGAAAAGGATATTAAATGGAGGGTAAGTGTGGAAAAGACATAACAAATGTGCATTATAAATTGTAAAATGACTTATATTATAAGACAAGCAAAAGGAGCTAAAACGACTTATATTTTGGGATCGAGGGAGTAATAAATAGCATGCATGAGACTTGTACCTTGCTGATAGATTAACGTTAGATTTATTAGGTATAATAAAATCTTGAAATTAATCAGTTTTGGTAAATTAATTAGTTTCTCTCTGGAGGGGTCTGGTTCTTTAACAAGGAGATTTGTAATAGAATTTTCCAACTCATTAATTATTACTCAAAGGGAAGTCTTTCTATGCTTCTTTGACAGAAAACATCATTCCGAGACACTGAATTCTTACTGATAGATGATATACATCGTATATATGTTTTGTCCTTCGCAATTAGGGAATGCAAATGAGTCGAATCAATTTCACAAGTTGGCTTGACTCAAGCTTGAATCCCTTGTTGCTCAAGCCATTTCTGCTCAACTCAAAACTCGCCAGTCAGAACCTAATATTTATAATGGAAGATTGATACTTTTGATCCCCTGCATTTTTCATTCTTACAAGTCTGGTTCGAAACCTTTTTTTAAAAGTTTTTTTGATCCTCCACCATTTTTTTTTGTGACTTTGGTCCATATCGATTTATTTTAATTTTTTTGGTCCTCCACCTTTTTTTTTTTACACAATTAATCCAAATTATCAGAAAATATTTTTTTGAGAGTTTTTTGACCAGTCAAAAAAGGGTATTTTAGGAATTTATTAGGATAAATTACCATTTTTGGTCCTTCAGTTTTTTTCCTTTTTGGTCCTCTACCTTTTTTATTTTTTACATCATTAGTCCTGAATGTAAATTCTTAAAAATAAAAATTTTTGCTCACAACAAGATTTGTGGCTCCCATATTTGAGGTAAAAAACTTTAATCACCTCAACCATCAATAACTTTTGTTTTATTTTCACATTTAATAGTATATATTGTTGTTAGTAAAAATTCCTCTTAAGTATTAAATATAATCTCATAATAAATCGTTCATATATCAATTTTCAATATTTGTATTTTAAAAACAACTTAAAACTCACTTGTACCAATGGACATGCATTTGAGAGAGAAAAATACAATATTAATACTTGAAACTTTAACAATGTACTAAGTGAAAGAGGACCGGATCCCGAATCCACGAGGAAACGAGATCTGGAGTCCAAGATTTTAAAAATTTTTCGCTCAAATAATAAGAGATCGAGAACGATGCCTGGAATGATGCGGAGATCTAGTCCTGCAGAATGGATTTGGACGTCTTGATCTACTACGCAAAAGATCTTCTCATCTATTCAATATCTGTCTGAGTGAACAGAAAGGAAAAAAGAAGATCAGAGAATTCTGTAAGTGGAGTGGAGAAAAAACAGACATTCTGTAATTTTTCTGCAGAGAGAAAAATTAGATCTGTTTTAATTTCTCTAGGGTTTCTAAATGATTGTATTTCTTCTTGTTATTACAGGATTAATAAATAATTCATTAAATAACTAAATTTGAAATATGGGTTTTCTATGGGCCAAGAGCCCAACAGCCCAAAGGTCCAATAATTATTTATTGGATCGTAGACCCAATATAATTATTCTGGCCCTTTAATTAAAGCCCAATATTTAATTTTATTCTTAGTCTATTTAAATCCAACAATAATTAATCTTATGGACCTAAGTTTGAATTAATTATAAGACTAAATAAAATAATTAATTAATTTTCATTCAAGCCTAAATAATTAATTTCAAGGATTAATTAAATCCTCAATTAATTATTAATGCTATCTAGAATAAAATTAA